>CAUYPK010013789.1:0-40818 GCA_963574355.1 Loris lydekkerianus
ACAATAGAAAAGAAGAAATACTTCAAATTCATTCTACTTCTACTGAATATACCTGATATTAAAATTGGAAAAAATATATTATTATAAAGGGAAATTACAAACATATTTTACTTATAAATGAGGATGCAATATCCTAAACAATATATTAACAAGTTGAATTAAAAATTATTGTTCAAATAATGTTCTTTGGTCAAAATTAAATCCAACTTAAATGAGAATTAGTCACTATTTTCTTTTCTTTTCCCTTTCTTTCTCTTTCTTTCTTTTCTGTCTCTTTTCTTTCTTTCTCTCTCTCTCTTTCTTTCTCTCTTTTTCTTCCTTCCTTCCTTTCCTTTCTCCCCTCTCTCTCTTCCTTCCTTCCTTCCTTCCTTTCAACAGAGTCTTACTCTGTCTCCCTGGGTAGAGAGCCATGGCATCATAGCTCACAGAACCTCAAACTCTTGGGTTAAGTAATCCTCTTGCCTCAGCCTCCTCAATAGCTGGAGTACAGGCTCACCATGACACTCAGCTATTTTTTTAGAGACAGGGTCTCACTCTGGCTCAGGTTGGCATCAACCTCCTGAGCTCAGGCAATCTACTTGCCTCAGCCTCTCAGAGGGCTAGGATCACAGGTGTAAGCCACCATCCCTGACCTTCTCTTCATGTTTTCTCAGGGTTTCTCTTCTCTGTGGAGTATCTTTATGTGAACCTTTCATGATGTCATCTTACTAGCAAAACAGCTGTGTTTTTTTTTTTTTTTCTTTTTGTAAATATGGGGATGTCCAAGATTCTCCAAAGCACAAATGTAGAAGCTGTCAGGTCTTCCTAAGTTTTAAGCCCAGAACTGGCATAGTATCAGTCTTACTGTAGTCTATTGGTTAAAGTGAGCCATAGGCCCAGTCCAGATTCAATGTGAGAGGAAATAAAGGCATGGAAATGGAGGGGGATGACTCACTGGGGGCCATTTCATAAGCTAGTTACCACAGAAGGGTTTTGGGGAAGTTTGGGACTTTCATGGAGAACATCCAATACTTGGTGTGATAATAGGCTTTTGGAGGACCCAAGGCCAGGTCCAGAGCCTAGGACAGTAATTACTCAATACATTTTAAGAGAAGGCTGGACAGAAGGAAAGAAGGCAGGCAGTGTCAGCTAGTAGGCCCTTTTAGTTAGAGGCTGAGCTATGTTGTTTACAAGTTATGTAGTAGGTTTTAGGACCCACACCTGTACCAGAGAATGAAGGGCCTGATAGTCCAGTCTGAGGAATTTGCACTTGACCCTTCAGACTATAGAAGTTAGTGCACAGCTTTGCAGGATGGAGAGATATGATCGTATTCACATTTTAGAAAGGTTGGGTAGTGCCTGTGGCTCAGTGGGTAGGCACCGGCCCCATATACTGAAGGTGGCAGGTTCGAACCCAGCCCCAGCCAGCTAAAATAGCAGCAGCAGCAGCAACAACAACAACCCCAGGCATTGTGGCAGGTGCCTGTAGTCCCAGCTACTCAGGAGGCTGAGGCAAGAGAATTGCTTAAGCCCAGGAGTTGGAGGTTGCTGTTAGCTGTGACGCCATGGCACTCTACCAAGGGCAACAAAGTGAGACTCTGTCTCAAAAAAACAAAAAGAAAGAAAAAGAAAGAAAGAAAGAAAGAAAGAAAGAGAATGAAAAAGGTTTTCAGGCCTCAGTGAGGGATGGGTTGGAGAAGACGGTGCTACAGAGAGCCAGATCAGTAAGCTATGGCAACAGACCTGATGAGAAAGGAGAGAGGAGAAGGAAAAACCTTGCTGGGAGAAGCACGGAAGGAAACAGATTCAAGAGGATTCTGGAAGAGAAAAGGAATGGACTCCAATATTTGAAAGATTTGTGTCGTGATTGAGAAGTACATTAGAAAGTAATAGTACATGTGGGGCTATTTATGTTAAAGTATTGAATTTTGCCTCATTTAATTTTATTATAAAATGTTTCATATATAACACATTATATATAACTATATATGAATGTGTATGTGCAATTTAAAAATAAATATCAGGGCCAGTGTGGTGGTTCATACCTATAATCCTAGCACTCTGGGAGGCCAAGGGGGAAGAAGGATGACTTGAGCTCAAGAGTTTGAGACTAGCCTGAGCATAAGCGAGACCCTGTCTCTATTAAAAATAGAAAAATTAGAGGGGAATTGTGGTGGTTGCCTATAGTGCCAGCTTCCAAAGGCTGAGGCAAGAGGATTGGTTGAATCTAGGAGTTTGATGTTGCTGTGAGGTAGGCTGGGCGATGGAGTGACCCTCTATGTAAACAAACAAAACAAAATAAAATCAGAACTGGCACATCCCCATAGCTTCTGTTGTAAAACAAAATGTGAACTTTGTGTAACACAATGTTATAAATTAATGATACAGAATCCTGAAAATCATTCCCTAGTGACATGTTTTCGAGGGATGAAAGATGCCTTGTTTTTACAGGGATCACATCTCACCAACGCAATTTAAAAACATAACTTTAGTAACTGTTCAACTTCTAAGACCAGTTCCAAAATGGATAAGCTAAGTAAGCAGATATTTTCACATAGATAAACCAAGTGTCTTATCTTGGCTCGTCACTCACAGTCAATGTGAGTTCTCCACAGACAGGCAGGGAGGCTAGGAAAAATGTGTAAATTCTGTCATTTCCCCCTGAACAATCTACCTTGCCCTCAAAGCACATTATACTATCTCTCTAGTTCACAATCTAGTCAGAATACAAATTCACTTAGGAGGAGAATTATGTATTGGAAAACCAAAAAAGTAAAAATGGAACACAAGGTATCACAAGAGGTGTGACTACAACAAGCAGCTATCAGCTCTAGGGCTGAAGCAGCAAAATAAAGAGGTTATGTCAATAAATAGGAAATCTAGCAGGCTGAGCAAGAGTGAGGCCACATCTTTACTAAAAGTAGAAAGAAACCTAGCCAGGGGTAGTTGTCCCAGCTACTCTGGAGGGTGAGGTAAGAGGATCTCTTGAGACCAAAAGTTTGAGTTTGCTGTGAACTGTGATGCCACAGTACTCTACCCAGGGCAACAGAGTAAGATTCTGTTTTAAAAAAATTATATACACACACACACATATATAGGACAACTTAGAAAATCAAAGGAGGAGAGACTTAGACCAGGAGGGGCTGATGGCGAACTGGTGTCTGTGTCTTTAAGAAGGTGCTAATTCTTGAAAAACTACAAATTGCAACAAGGTGCTATTAATGGGCTAACGGGCCACTCTTGGAAGATGTGTGGGCAAGCTTGCACTGAGGAAAACTGGAAGCAGAAAGGAAGAAACCAGGCCTTCCTCTGGCCTTCAGTCGTATAGCCTCCCTCATGCCTCATGTTGATTGGCAAAGCCTGACCAATAGCCAGGTGCCAAAGAAGAAATCTAGTTTTCAGTGTCTCACCCCATCTCCAGCATCGCTCATCACAGAGCAGCGTATGGAAGGGTGGATTTGGGCCCAAGAAATAAGAGCTGAACAATCATACCTTGTCCAAATAATATTTGGCATGAGTTTCACACATACTTCCCATTTTTCACCTAAATTTCTCTCTCCAAAGAGGATTTGAGTTGTTTTCCAACAAAGACACACACTGAATAGGACATTTAAAATGAAAAGGCTTAAAATAAGGACCACACACCATTCAAAATTTTGTATAGCAGCCAAAGTAGAACTAGTTGTTATATTATGATTTATTATGCATGTCACTGAGAGAAGTTTTGCATAGCAATCCTTATCCTCACTGTGCAGAACGCACTCTGATATTTTCCATTATATTTTATTTAATTAAAAAAAATCTGGTAACAGCCTACTGACTTGACTTCATTAATTACTAATTTATTGCAATTTACTGTTGAAAAAACACTGACATAGAGGAAGCAGAGCTCAAATATTACATAGTTATATTTATAGGGCCCTTTTCCATCTCTTTGCACACACTTTGTTTTTTTTTAAGAGACAGACTCTCACTAGTGAGGGCTGTGATATCACAGCTCACAGCAACCTCTAGGTCTTGGGCTTAGGCAATTCTCTTGCCTCAGCCTCCCGAGTAGCTTGGACTACAGGTGCCCGACCCTTGGCATTTGGGGCTGGCGCCCTACTCACTGAGCCACAGGTGCCACCCCACTTACATTTTTTTATTTCCCCTCATAACAGTCCTCTGAGGTGGGTATTTCTCCCAATTGACTAATGAGAAAATGGAGGTTCAAAAGATAACAAAGTCATTTGCCCCAGTTCAGAAGGGTGATGAATAGTAACTACAGAACTGGAAGCCAAATTTTCTGGTTGAAAATTTCAGCCTTCTTCCATATCCTCTGTTAGAATGAGATATGCAATTGCACACTGATGACCTACTAATTTTAGTTCTGAGCTTTCTGATAGGCAGGGCAAACAATGGGCTGTATATGCTCATTGTTAGATAAAAGCAAGCAGACACGTTTATCTGGACAAACTTCCTTCTAGCATTAAATTCCAGGACATGGGCTCCATGTATGGGCTATTGGATAATAATGGATATCATTTTCATCTGTGGCTTTTCAGAAACCATCACATTATTATGACACTTTTTCATACAAACCCTTGGTAACAGTAGTGGAGACTGCCTGTTGTCCCTAAAATCCATTTGATTTTTCTTTTTTAAATGCTATACCTCCTCCCAATTTTAAGTAGATAATGACCATGCACAATAGAGACTAGCTTTCCCGCCAGCTGTGCATCAGATGTTTTCACCCAATTAAGTTCTGTTAATGACATGTAAGCAGGAGTCATATGTGTGTGTGTGTGTGTGTGTGTGTAACTTCCTTGACATGTTACAAAGGCAAGGGGGACTGTGTATGTTTTCTATTGCTTCAGTAACACATGACCACAAATTTGACAGCTAAGAACAATACAATTTTATTTTCTTACAGTTTCTGTAGGTCAAAGTACCCCTTGGCTCAGCCTATTTCTCTGCCTAGTGTTCCCAAGGACAGGTCTTATGGTTGGAGGAATCAGGCTCCAGTTTCCTTTCTGTCACCTGGGGCACTAAGGGAGCCTTAGCTCCAAAGGGCCTCTTTTAGGTCCTTGCAGTGGTTTAACAAATCGTCTCTTCAAATTTTCCTTCTGCTATGTCTCTTGAATTCCAGCTGGAAGAATTTCTTTGCTTTTAAAGGTTTGTAGGATTAAATTGGGCCCATGAAGATAAGCCTGAATAATCTCTTCATTTAAGATCCCTAACCTAATTACATCCGTAAAATCTTTGTCCTGTGAGGGATAAAAGTCATGGGTTCCAGGGATTATAACATGGACAACTTCCAGTTTTTCAAACACCATTACTCTGCCTACCTGTCATATTTTTCTTCCTTATATGTTCCCTCCTGCTGCTTAGGAAGTGGGTGTGATGGCTGGAGTGCCCTATGGGACTGGGGGAGGGGCACAATTTAGGGACAGCAGAGTGGAAATTCAAAGCAGCCCTTGGGTACCAGACAATTCTGGAGCAACATTCCAGTCCTGGATTACCTACCTTTAGCCTTCCATAGAGGAGAGAAATTAACACCACTCATAAGCAAGTGGTAATTGAGGTCTCTATTAGTCACAGCCAAACCTAATCAATATAGCACCATCTAAGGAAATCACTTATGAAGGAGGTCCTAGGACAATCTTCTGTTCTTGGGGTCTCAGGGTTCCTCAGACAAATTCAATTTTGCAAGAGACTTTCTATCTTTGGTCATCAGACTATCCCTAAGTTGGTTAAAACAAGTGTGCCTTACACATAAAGCTAGTTGCACACGGGCATCAATGAATGCTATTTGCCGTGTGATTTCGGGGCTGCTAGCTTTTGCCTCTGTTTTATAGAGGTGGTGGCTTATTTTTGCTCATGTCTGGTTAGCACCAATGTGACTCTGCAGTAACATTTTCTTGTGAAGGGTGAGGACAAGATCTAGCTGTCTCCATTTGAGGGAGGACTAGAGGGCCTCCAATTTGTGTTGTTGCCTCCTCTGTGGACCACTAAGCAAAAGCGCTGTTTTCCATCTAGTGGGGCAAGAAGGTGTCAGTTTCTGGAGGAACCACATGCTTGTCCCAAAGGTTGCCCTTAAAGTTGCCATAATAGGGAAAATGGGAAATTGTAGCTAAATGTATCTTTATTTACAAAATATTCATTACAAAATTTTACAAAGAGGTGGCCAATAAGTACAGAATATTTTGTAAATATAAACACACCAGTACTTTAATACAGGATCCTAGCTTGACAGATTTTTCAGACAGCCATTCTCATTCTTTAAACAGCTATTTGCAGCTGTTATTTGCAGAGGTTGGCCTCCAAAGAATTTCCGTCAATCTCTTCCCACTGCCAAGTTGTCCATAGGCAGTGAAGGCTTGCTGCCAGTCTGTGTCATTCCCAGTTCTTTTGCAGGGAAGCCTTTCTGCTGTTCTGCCTCAATTTTTCATTAAGTTTATTGCTCCTACATCTAGCTTGTCCGAGCTAGGTTGGAGTAAAGTTTGATTCAATATCAACCCAGAACTTGCCTGTTTTGACCATTCTATCTTCTTCATTTTCAGGAGGATTTTTGCAGGTGAAGCTGTTGAACTCATGAAATACCTTAGGTGTGAAATTTTTTTCTTGGAAAGAATATATTTTAAAATTATTATGGCAATATTTTAGCAGTGCCAGCTTTTACCAAAGTTTCAACCTTGTGTCCTTTTAAAGACAGCTTTTCTTTTCTTTCCTTCCTTCCTTTCTTTTTTTGAGACAGAGTTTCACTTGGTAACCCTGGGTAGAGTGTTGTGGCATCATGTCATAGCTTGCAACAACCTCAAACTCCGGGGTTCAAGATATCCTTTTTGCCTCAGTCTCTCAAGTAGCTGGGACTACAGCTCAGGCAATCCACCTACCTTGGCCTCCCAAGTGCTGGGATTACAGGCGTGAGCCATAGCACCAGGCCTAAAAGACAGCTTTTCCTGTCTTCACACACTATGTCAACATGAAGAATTGAGACAGTAACATGAGTGGACAGTTTACATAATCACACTGTCATCAGGCATTTGGGAGATGGTTGTGCTGGGTGGAATAAAAGAGTATGCAGGGGGCGGCACCTGTGGCTCAGTGGGTAGGGCGCGGCCCCATATACGGAGGTTGGTGGGTTCAAACCTGACCCAGCAGAACTGCAACAACAACAACAACAACACAAAAAGACAGCTGGAACTGCAACAGCAACAACAACAACAACAACAACAAAAAACAGCCGGGTGTTGTGGGTGCCTGTAGTCCCAGCTACTCAGAGGCTGAGGCAAGAGAATCGCCTAAGCCCAGGAGTTGGAGGTTGCTGTGAGCAGTGTGACACCATGGCACTCTACCAAGGGTGATAAAGTGAAACTCTGACTCTATTTAAAAAAAAAACAAAACAGTATGCAGGATGTGCACCTGGTTCCCAGATACACCTGATCATTGTCACCATGGCACCTGGATAAGACACATCCTAAACACATTCACACAAACAGATATAGTACACACAGGCATCCCCAGACACATGAGGTTGAAGAGACTAGCCCTCAGACACAAACCCCCCCCACACACACCCACACACACAGGATGTAAGGAAGGGGTGAGGAGAATGAGAAAGGACGTGGGGCATAGACATATAAAAACAGGCAGATTTTACCAACCTGAAAAAAGCAGGGCAATACTTAAATTTCATTCAAACTTAAATGCATTGAACTGAACTGAATCGAAGGCAAGGATGTTAGAGAGGGTGGCAGCGTGGGTGAAGGGGGCCAAAATGAATTTGGAGAAATCATAACAGCTCCTTTTTAAATTTTTTTTTTTTTTTTTTTTTTTTTTTTGGCTGGGGCTGGGTTTGAACCTACCACCTCGGTATATGGGTCCTGGACCTTACTTGAGCCACAGGCGCCGCCCCCATAACAGCTCTTGTTCAAAGGGAGGCATTTTGGGAATCCAAGTGGCTTCAATATATTCTAGTAAATTTACCAATAATCAAATTAACGTCCACGACTGTGTTGACCATCAGGGTGAAGAAGTAATCGACTTTATAAAACCGTAAGCATTTTCAGGGCAAGCACTATAAGGCTTCCAGCCATGCCCAGCCCAAGAAATGTCGCTGAATGTGTTCAGGCTCCAGTCCTGCGGCAAAGGGTCCAAGTGAATTACAGACATCGCCTCCGCTGTTAAAAACAATAGACAGGACGGGAAATCATCGCTAACTCTCTGATATTGTTATTGTATGATATAGATTTAGCTTCCTTTTGGTTTGTCTTCCATGCACTATTTTAGGCACTAGGTGACACTATGTGCCCCCGGCGCGGGAGGAGGACACTACGGACTTGGGGAAACTCACAAGTAGTCCCACAGTTCAGTCCGCGTCGACTCAGCGGTGCGCTTTTTCAGGTTCCCATTTTCATAGGCTTCCACCTGAGGGTGAGTGTGGTGAGGAACCAGCGCAGGATTTTCCGAATCCGGGGCTCGGAATCTTCGACCGACCCAGGAGAGTGCGGCGCGCGGGAAGGGCTCGGTGGAGTCTTGGGACCCGATCAGTGTCCGAATCTCGTGCAGTGCTCGGCAGCGTTCCACGAACCGTACCTCCCCTAGGGGTTGAAGAGGAATGGCGAGGCCTGTGGCTCCAGCTCGGAGGATCTCAGTGGAAGGGAGGGGCGGGAAGTGCAGCGGGGCGCGCTCTCGGAGTTTCACTCCTGGGCAGAGCAGAGTCGGGCGGGCGGGGTGCTGGGGCGCCGGAGCGCGCCTGCGCAGGGAGCTGCGCTCCTCAGCTGCTGGAGCTCCGCTCTTCCTCTGCGCCTAAGGCCACTTTCCCCCAGGGTTTTCGAAGGCACTGATGCCTGATCATTACAAGAGTGGATGGAGTACGCCAAGACTGAAGAGCAGAGGGAAGCCGTTAGCTTCCAGGTGAGGCAGGTGTTAGGGTCAACCCTGGAGATCACTTCGTTTGCACAAAGAAGTCGCTTTCCAGGCACGGGCACACAGCTGGCCTCCACTGGCCAGTCGGCCAAGGGTGTCCGCTGGGAGTTTGAGCTACACACATCAAGCCCCAGGCGAGTCGCCCCATGGGGCTTGCTGTATATCCCCGCGGCTGCGTCGCAGTCCAGACACCTGAAGGGTCCGGACAGAGCCCCCACCTGCCGGAGTCCGCTGCATGAGGGGTGCTCGAGCGCAGCGCTGGTCCTTCTTTCAGCGCTTTTTTCTAGGCCAGTCTGGCTCTCTGGGAGGCCGGTTTCTACCTCCGCCACCCCCACCGCGTGTACTGGAGACTGCGTGACCGGCCCTGTCATTCAAAGATATCACCTTATTAAACCCTCGTTATGAGCTCATTCTATGGACCTGGAGACAGTGAGTGAAGTGAATTAATTAAGGACAAGCGTAGGCAAGAAAGCCCGGGAAGTCAAATCCCAAGGCGGTGGGACTCCAGAGATTTTCTCTGCGGGAGGTACAGGATTGGGTGCCCGAGTCTGGGGTCCAGGGAGATTTCCCCCAAAGCCCTGAGATCTCAAGCCCAGCCCTGGGCCTGTGTGTGTGGGGGGGCACGCCTGGCTCCAGTCAGCACTCGTGCCCCTCGGCGAGCCCTCTGGCCAGAGCTGGGCCTGGAGTCTCCGAGGGGGAGAGAGGGGAGAGGGTTCTTTCCGGCCGGGGAAGTCCTGGCACCTCCACGCAGAGGGCCACGGAGCTCCAGCAAGTCTAAATTACCCGGTGGGTACGTGAACAGGAATCGGATCGATAGTGACTGTGCGAGGATTTGACCGAGGAGAGGGTCTGCCGGGGCCATAGGAGAAGCTCCACAGCAGCTCTCCCTGGTTCCAAAACGACGAGGGTCATAAAACAATAGCTAATATTGGGGGAAGGATAACTATATTCTGAAATCAAATTGAGCACCATACGTGTGTGCTTTGATTTAGACCTCACAGCAACTCCATGAGTAAGTAATATTTGCCTCCACTTCATGGATGAGGAAAACTGAGGCACAGAAAGCTTGAATAATTTTTATAAGTGTTACAGATCAATATTTGAAGAACCAGATTTGCCAGACTCCGGAGCCCAGACGTGTGGAGACAATGCGGGGAAAGAGCGCCGCAGTCTCACTGGTGCAGGGGACTTTCATTTATCCAGAGGGGGCGTTCTGACCCGATTTCTCAAAACAAAACAAAACAAAACAAAACAACAACAAATGCCCTGAGAAGAAAATAAAACCGGTGACTCCCGAAAGCGAGTCTCTCGTTCTGAACCCAGAACGAGCCCAGGAGGCGGCGGTCTGGCTGAGGCACGCGTGGGAGAGTTGCGAGACAGCGAGACGCAGGGTGGCTCCGAGTTAGGAAGCCTTCTAAATCAGAACATCTGTGTCTCTAACACAAGACACTTGGCCATCGGTCTCTTGGGGGCGGAAACGAATCCAAACCAACACTTCCTTTGAATGGGCTGCGGATAAAGGACTCTCTGGAGTCCCTAGTTGGGAGAGGAAAGAGGAGACCGCTCCATGGGCCCAGCCAACTGCGCGTTTTTCTTGCCTTCTGCTCAGAGCAGATTTGGTCTGTGCCCTCATTGGGCGTCAGCCAGCAGCACTGCGAACTCCCACAACCCAGGCTGTATTGCCTGAGAAAGATCTTGAAAAGAGACTTAAATTCAAAATAAAACAAAAGAGGAAAATTCACCCATTCATACGCTACTCCAAGACAAGGCACAACTGCGATGTTTCTTAATTACCTGGTTTTCTGTGGTTAGTACTGGGGAAAAAAACCTCTGCTGGTTTAATTTTTAAAATGAATAGGAATCATCGCACTGCAGGTAAAGCTTGACAAGGCAAGGAGAATCAATTTTTATCTCTTCCTATTTTATACATATTTACTTCATCATTTCCCACAAATATAACCCGAATACAAAGCCCAGATATTGAAAGGAGGAACTGGCCTGGAAAGCACAGACCTGTTGTAAAGAAAAGTTAGGCAATTTTAAAACTTTAAATAAAAACAACCCGTTTTGCAAACTGTCCAATCACTGTATGTTTTAATAATTTCTAAAGATGTGGTAATCACAGTGGGTTGGTGCATGGTTGTTTCCAAAGTGCACAGGCCACCCTGTACAGCCTTCCCGCCGAGTCAGGAACTAAATCCACATCCTGAACGGAGGGCTACGGCTACAGATACCTTCCTTTTAGTGATTGCTCGGGGGTGGTCTCACCTCTAGATCCAGTTGGGTCTTCTCTAGGCCTTCCCCTCAGGCAGCACTGTGGGATTGCCTGGGGCACACAGGGACTTCTGCTGCGCTCCCGCAGGCCAGCCCTGCTGCCCTGCCTTCCTGGCAAGATTTTCCCTTCTTCGGAAGAAAGGGGAACAAGTTGAAGTATGAACAGTAGTAGAGAAGTATGTGACTGGAGAAGGAGAAGGGTAAGAGGAAGAACAAGAAAAGGAAAAAGAGGAGGAGGAAGAGGAGAGACGCTCATTCTACTCCACTGACATCAAGTTCACTGACTAGTTGAAACCTCAAACATTTGTTTTCTTTCTTTCTTTTCTTTTCTTTTCTTTTTGAGACAGTCTCACTTTGTCACCCTTGGTAGAGTGCTGTGGCGTCACAGCTCACAGCAACTTCCCACTCCTGGGCTTAGGTGATTCTCTTGTCTCAGCCTCCCCGCACCATTTCTTTTTAATTATATCTAAGCTTAAAGTGAGCGCCCGAGTAAGAATGGCTCTGTTTTCGGACCAACCAAGGCACTTGAGGCGTATTTCCATTTGTACAGTTACCATTTTTTTTTTTTTTTTGACTAGTTGGTTTCTCTAAACAGGTCCCAAGGCGAAGTGCTGCAGGCAGAGAGGACGCCACAAATCGAATAATATCACCGAAAGAGGTCTCAAATACTATAGAAACCCAAGTCTCTTCTCCTTCCGGAAGGTCTGCCAGTGTTTCCCTCCCGGGGCACGTGCGCCTGGGAGAGCGGGTTTCCCCCTCTGGTCTAGGTTGGGCCCCCCACTTCTGGCCCCGTCCAACTGCCAGGGCCAGTTGTCCACACCCGGGATCTTAGGCCCGCTCCCCCTCCTTGGCGAGTGGTCGAAGCCGCCCAGCAGGGAGCAGCCCCAGCCTCTCACCGTGGTTCCTGGGGCCGTCTAGGCGCCACACTGGAGGGCTGTGGCGACGTGCTAAGGCCGGGTGGTAGGCGGCCCTCTCTGGCAGAGACTGGCGCAGCTGGCGGCACAGTACTCCCGGGGGGTGGCGGCGGCGGCAGCGCCAGCATCTCTTCACCCGAGGTCACGGCGCAGTCCTGCTCCGGCTCTGCGCCCCTGCCGCCCCCGGCCGCTGTCCCGCCACGCTTCTTGTCCTCCTCTTTCTTCCATTTCATGCGGCGGTTTTGGAACCAGATCTTGATGTGTCTTTCGGTCAAGTTCAGCATTACGGCCAGCTCCACGCGACGCGGCCGCGAGATGTACTTGTTGAACAGGAATTCTTTCTCCAGCTCCAGCAGCTGCGCGCGTGTGTAGGCGGTGCGCGTCCGCTTGGTCTCCTCCTGCTCCGCAGCGTAGGCGCCGCCTGCGGGCAACACAGTGTGTGAGTGTGGTCCCCGACCCCTGCCAGGCCCGACTCGCGCCTTCCAATCTTCAGCTGGAGCCCTTCCCTTCCTAGCTGCTTCCCGCCAAAGCCACCAGGCCCCCCAGTCTCCAACGTCAGCACCCACTGTGGTCCCCACAGCCCTTTCCCCTAGTATAGAAGGGAGTCCTTTCTTGGAGGCCAAAACCAAACCAGCTTTCTCTGTGAGCCGGCGCTGGGCTCCATCAACGTGTGGTTCTTGAATGAATTCGTTTAACCGATACGTGTCTCCATGATGATCTAAGTGCATATGATAGATATTTAAACCGATTCTATACTACAAAGGTAATAAACTGTCTTTAACAAAGAACTTACCTTTTAAAAACTTTTTAACCATGACCCGCAGTAAAAATACATTTCAGATCATTGTCTAGTTCATAGATGGATATAACTAATAAATTTTACAAGACTTAAGCCAACCTCTACCGACTTCCGTGCTATCTAGTTTTTCCCACGTTACTGTTTTGTTAAAAGAAAATGAAGCAAACTGATTTTATGAATCACTAATGCAACCCGAGGTTTGAAAATCCCTGTGCTAATACAGGTTCTGACACATTTTGTTATATCTGATCACATATTATCGCTCTCTAGAGTTATATTGTTATCAGCCCCAACTGGACAGCCAGCAAATTCTATCTGTCATTTTCGTTTCAGCAGGGCCCCTGCCTGAGAGAAGAAGGAATACTGTTTGGGGGAAGGTCGCCTGTGGCGGGACTAGGACACTGGCAACTCTGCATTCCCAGGTCCTGGTCCAAAACGCCAGCAGAGGGGGAAAGGGAAGCACTGGGGCTGAGAGGGCAGTGTGGAGGGGGTGATGGTGCACACCAAGCCTTCGGAGTCTCCGGGCTCCCAGGTCCAAGCCCCGGCTGCCAGGAAGCAACAGGGCTGCGGGCAGCACCGTTGGTGTTTCCACTGTGTTCATTCCTCTAAGACCTTCTGATTTTTTCCTTTCTGTGAGAAATACTGACTGTACCCGGACTGTGGAGACTGGAACCCGAAGTTACACCAAAACTCTGGAAAGAGGCTTAAGTCAGTTTGTCCTACCAAAGGGAGAGGAACATTTCTACTGTGACTCTTGGAGAAGCCTTAGGGAATTGAAAGGCAAGTGTATATGTCTTTGGGAAGAGGGTTAGTTTCACAATGGAACCCTTCTGGATATTCCTCCAGGTGGAGAGGAGGATCCAGATGCCTAGGTGGAGGGCCAGACCCTGCTCCCAGCCAGGCACCTAACCAGGCCACTGGGCCTTCCTTAGACTGGCCAAGAAGTGGGGCGGTGGCTTGATGGAGTATTTAAAAATGCCCTCCAAAGTTCTTAAATTCAACTAAAACCTTTTGGATGGGGGTCCCGCCCTCCGTCCTCCTGCAGGCTTCCACCACAGGGGTGGAGGATGGAGGGTGGAGGGCTGTGTCCAGAGCGAGGTGGCTCCAGGTGGAGGTTAGGACAGAGGCTGCTGGAGGCATTATGCCAAAAGGTCAAGGACAGAGTCTGGGCCCTCCCTGGAGGCTTAGAGTGAATGAAGAACTGGCCAGAGCATCTGATTCAGTTTACTTAGATTGAGATTTTCAGAAATCTGTTGTTCTTAGTATTCATATGCATACTGCAAATGAGGGCCCTTCTGTCACTTCACTTTTCCTAGGGACATGCCAGGAGGTGGGTCTGCAGCTTCTTGAAGTTCGGCTACTTCGAAAATTTTCCCACAGGATTTGTAAGGTATGTGACAACCTGGCAGGCGGCTTCCAGGAAACGGGAGGAGGTCAGCTCCTTTCCTGCGTGCTGAGCGCACAGTGGGTTACCAGGCGCCCGCACAGGCCTGCCCAGCCCCGACTCCTAGCTCTAGGATCCACCCCCAGGCAAGGATGCCTATTTATTTGCCTTTAGGTTTTCCTTCCTGGCTTCATGGGTCCTTTTTTTTCTTGCAGTTTTTGCAGTTTTTGGCCAGAGCTGGGCCTGAACCTGCCACCTCCGGCATATGGGGCCGGCGCCCTAGTCCTTTGAGCCACAGGCGCCACCTCTTGGGTCCTCTTGAGCCCAAGCTCCTCTAGAAAGGAGCAACGCCTTTTGGGTTAGATAGAGAAGTTACCCCACCCCAGCAACCTTCTCTCAGAGACTCTCGCTCTTTTCTCAAAGAAGCCCCATGTTTGGAGGGCAGGAGCTGCGAGGGCCCCGGGTGCCAGAAACACGCCATCCTTCTTCCTCCCAAGAATCCGGCATTTCCCGAGACTTTGAGGCCTTTGGCCCTGGCTGTGTGGGAGGGATGAGTGCGCCAAGGAGCCGAGGCAGCACTGGTGACAGCCTCGCCCGGGTTTCGCGGGAGGTAGAGCGACTGCAACAGTTTGGGCCGAGTCTTGCTTCAGGACATTATCGAGGGAACTACGAAGAAGCAAACCCTGGGGACCCTGGGCGAGCCTGGCGCCCTCCACCCCCACCCGGCCCGCTGGGCTACTCCCCGGGTCAGTGTCAGGCCAGACTCAGCCGACAATGCGCTGAGGATCCTGGCGGGGGGTGGGGAGCAGCGCCAGCTCGAGCTTCTGTCCCCCTACTCTGGATTGTCAATGAAAGGAAAAAAAGGGGCACTATTTGCAATGCAGGTGGGACCAGAAGTGGCTGTCGCACGGAAGAGATAACATTGTGTAGGGCTGCGGCATACACCACGCTGGAACTCGCCAGCAGCTACGGGCGCAAAGGACTTGGGGGCTGTTCAGCGTTCCCCGCTCCCCGCTCCTGCTCCAGCTCCCGAAAAGACTTCCTTTTAGCCACCGGCGCCTAGAGCACGGGAACCCCGGGCTCCCGCCTCCCCGAGCCCGCTGTGGGGGAGGGTGCATCTCCTTTTCCAGACTTAACTTCCTGCGAAGCACTTCCAGAGACCCCCTTGGAATGCTTTTGGTTGGTCAAAATTGAATTGGCATCTCAGACACTTCCCCAGCTCTGGGCTTAGAAGATGAGCCCCCTCGAGGAAGATGAGCCTTGCGGTGAGCACCCCTCACCCCTAGCCCTGCCCCAGCCCCTTCCCGATTGCTCCCACTCCCGTACCTCCACCAGCGCCACGGGACATTGAGGAATTGGATGCAGTTTTCCTTTCCTTCCTAGTCTTTCTGCACCTACCTAGTGCCCCAGAAACGGCCTGGCTTTTCTAATAAAGCCTAGGTAGTGAGGGGACCAGAAAGCGACCTCCGGCCTGGGTCAGAAACATCCTGGGTGACGCTGGGCTTCCTCAAGGCGTACAGGGAGACCTAGGCTGAGGGAGGCTCCCCTCCAGGCAGATCCTGAGCGCCAGAAGCCCTGAGCCCGGCTAGGCCTTGACTTTCTGGAGAGGCACTGGAAGTGCCAGGGCTCTTAGGGGGAAGATGGGTTCAGTATATGGGGAAGGAAGTAGTTTAGTTTCCAGGAGGAGAGCTGGGTAGGAAAGATGCCCCGAATTGGACCGAAGGAGGGCTTCTGAGCAGGTTCTTGGCTCTCTGCTGTAGTTTAGTCCGACTCTGGGTTATCCAAGGGTCGGAGGACGCGAACAGAGAGACGGTCTAAGGCAGAGTAGGGGCAGCCAGGCCCACAGCCGGAAAGGAGAAAGAGATGGTGAGCCAGCCTTACCTGGCCACTGGCCTTTCCATGCATGAGTTTTGGTAGACTTCATCCACGGGAAAGGCAGCTGGACGCGACTGTGCTCCTCTGGGGCACTCGGCTCTGTTCCATCCGGGAAGGGCCCGGCGTGCGGATGGGGGAGAGCGAGCTGAGCTGGGAGGTGATGGTGCAGCTGCGCCACCGCTGGGTCGTCAGCGAGTGGGGGAACCTCGTACGGGGAGATGTCTGGGGGGCTGCCCTGCTCCAGAGCCCCTAGGGCTCCAGGGAACGGGGGTGGCGGCGGCAGCGGGGGCTGGCGGCCCATGTACAGGCATGCAGGGGGGCTGGAGCTGAACTCCAGCGCCGGGCCTCTCTGGAACGCGCACGGGTCCTTGTAAAGCTGCGTGGCCGCATAGTACTCTTCCTCGGCGTTCATGCTGCAGCCTGGGCTTCGGCACCAGGAGCTGGGAGTAGCGAGCTGGAGCAGGGGACTTGGCCACTGTGATTGCGACGCTCCCACTCTGGGCACCACCCCTGCGCTCGTTGACAGCTCTGCACTGTTCTCAGAGGGAACCCACGGCGGGCGGGGACAACCGGCAGGCTGCGGCGCCATAGGCTCCGACGTGCCCCACGTGGCTCAGCCTGGGGCTGTTATTGGCCTGACTGAGTGCCTTAAGAGAGAAGGCCAGGTACCTGCGAGCACCTGCATTTGTTTCAATTTTCTCTCTCAGCTGAGTTTGCTGCCCACCCCTGTACGCGCAGCTGACAGTGCTCTCCAAAGCGAGCGCCCACGGAAGTAGTGAAACTTCATTTATAGAAACATTCTCAGCGTGCCACAAACGTTTCTGTTTTCTTTGTGTCTTGATAACTTACATATTAGTTCATTAATATAGTTTATAAATAGACATGGTGAGGAATAAGAAAGAAAAGTCTACAGACCCAGTCCTATGGATCAAAACAGTTGGTTCTATTTTATTTAGGAAGTTTGTCCATAACCACCAATGATGTCAGTGAAAGAACACACAGAACCCATTCGTTGTGGATTTTTACCTGTGATTTTGCTCCAGGTACTTTTGGGGTGTGAACTGTAACTTAAGAAGCATTCACAGTGGCTTAGTTTTTTTTTAATTGAAGGGTATTATACATTTTCATTTTGGAAAATTGGGGCCTAATTGGTCAACTCACAACTCAGTTTCCCAATTTGGCACGTGAGAAAGAAGAGGCCTCTGGCTGAGGCTGGGAGGCCAGGACAGGGGGTGGGCACGTGGTTTTTAGATCCCTGATGACTTCACCAACTCCACCGATCCCAGCCAGAGTCTGTCAGCGGAGAACTTCCACTCTCTTCTGCTTGCAGTGGAAGTAAGGCAGGCGAACAGGGAGGGATAGAGGGGGAATTTAGAAAAAGAAACAAAAATACTGCATTTTTCATGATAGTATCTATGCTGGGCTTCAAACCATTCAATAACGTCTGGGCACTCTGGGGTCCTGACTTAAATAGGGCCACTTTTTCTGCACTCACTGGCACCAACTAGCTACCTGTGGGTGATAATGGTGCCCAGTCCTGGGCCTGTGTTTGACAGATGCTGCTGACCTTCCAGGGCTGGGTGGTCCAACCAGCCTTGGACTGGATCCTCTCAAAATGAAGATATTTTTCCAGCCACCACAGAGGTTTTAGAAAATCTCGCACTTGTGCAGAAAAGCCTGAGCAAAAGAGAGTGAGAACCACAAAAAAAGAAGAGGAAGATCACTGCCACCTGACTTTCCTAAACAGTGTCTGCATCTAGACCTTTGCAAGTAGATTTTACTATATTTTCTCTTACTGGAAATACTCGTGTTTTAAATGCATTTGAATACTCTTCATTAAAGAAAAAGTGAATCGGGAATTTGGGCTTCTCTGAAGATTCCTTCTCTGGGGGAAGCTGGTGTGGAATCAACCTTTGCGTTGCGATGTACTCTGGTCCCTGAGTGGTCCCAGCGTTAGTGGGATCTCCTGCAGCCCTCTGGTTGTCACCGAAGGTCAGGACAAGGAAAGCCGCCGGGCAGGGAGGGTTTCGGTGATTTCTTCAGGGAAAAGGGCCACCTGTGGTCTTAGGGGGCCAGGAAGCGAAAGATCCGGAGACCTGCGCATCTAATCTCTGGTCCCAGAGTCAATGAGTCCATTGTTCCGGGCAGCCGCGGAGGACTTGCAGCTATCACCCTGGCCGCGAGTGACCACATCGATCAGGAGGGCAGGGCGGAGGGGCTTTGCCCCGCCACGGCGGTGTGTTGACCCGCAGAGATAATCTGCCGAGTCGCCCAGGGTTGACTTGGTGACGCGGTTATGAGAGGACCGCGAGCTCCGCTTGCTCGGGACAAAGATCGGCCACTTTCACCCTCCCCCTCCCATTCCCTCCTCTTCCCCTGGGAACCGTCGCCCAACTCGGACTCGGTCCTCGGCCCACGGCCCACGGCCCACTTTCCCTCCCCTGCTCGCCACTCCCGGAGTGTTTACTTTGCACTTCTCGTCTAATTGCACATTTCTGTAAATTGGTCTCCATTTCGATGCTTCATTTGCTCCCATTTAATATTTTTGCTCTGTCCTGCAGAAAGAAAATAGGCTCTCAGCAGAAAACAAACCACCCACCGCTGTTGCTGGTTAAATCCCCAGTACTCTGGCGGAGCAAAGCCCGTGGGAGGGGGGCGGGGTGCTGAAGATCGCTGAAGGGCACCTTCTCACCTTCGCAATTGGCGTATTCTGCTGCCTGCTACCTAAAGGAGAGACCTAGGAAGCAACCGTCAAACAGCCATTTTATTATTGTTGTTACTATTAGTATCATCATCGTGTGAGAAAAGGCTATCAGGAATTTTGGATTGGCTAATCACCACATATATATATGTGTGTGTGTGTGTGTGTGTGTGTGTGTGTGTAAAACGCATCCCCTAGGACCTTCCACTGAGTAAGATTGTGTATTGTATTTCCCTGTGGATATAGCTGCTGGTACCATAAAATCACCAAGTCCATTACAGGTGAAATGCGTTTCCGCTCTGAATCTGCGCTGACGCCCGCAGCCCCTCCAGGCCTCCTCGCCTCCTACCGGCAGGCAGCGATCCCAAGCCATTAGGCCAGCGCCTTCCCGAGCCATTTAACAGCAGCTCTTATGGATAAATAAACAGAAAAGGCTGTAAACCAATTATAGTGTGGACAGTGAAAAAGTCGTTTATTAGCAGGACGTCCTGATAGTCCTCGCTGATACTGGAGGTCCTCGCCTGCCCTTTTCTCCTTTCCCCTGGCAGAGGACGGCAGTTTGAGCCCTGGAGAACACAGGTCGCCTTGTTCCTGGTAAATGGCTAAGTCTTCGTTGGTGATTTCCAGAGGCATGCCGAGCGCTGAATTTGGCTTGATGATAAAAATTTTAAGACTTTGCATCTAATTATACGGGAGAACAAAAAGCCCAGATGAACCTCACTTTAAGTCCAAGGTGTATATCATAAATGTATGTTGAACTTTATTAGAGAATATTCATCTTTATAATGATTTTGCGTTGAAAATAAAAACTGAGTTGAAAGACTATATAAAGCAAACAATGTGATGTATGTACTGAGAAAAATCCTTCTGTGCTCGACTTTGAATTTTTGTGTGTTAGCATGTCCTTCAGTGGGCACTAATGCAGACAGGTTTTCATTTCCCTAGGTGGAATCAACTCTTCCCTCCTCTACTTTCTAAATTCTCAGGGTCTGGCACCCAGGTCTGAGCGGGGCCAGGCAAGCCCCTGTGGGGAGTGGTGGGGTGAGAGGCAAAAGGACCTCAGACTAGGAATCTAAAGATCTCCATTGCTTCCCAGGACAAAATCATCTAGTGAAAGTAAGTGGAAAGTTGAAATTATTCTCCAGATAATTCACACACCCCCAACTGTACAAATAAATGAAACTTAAAAATCAAATTTAACTGGATACTTATCTCATTTACTACCTCACTGGCTCTCTTCAGGTTGAGAGGAGCAACAAGGGAGGCTCTGTCCATCTGGGGGCTACACACTGCTCTTTCTTTCTTTCTTTCTTTCTGACAAGAGTCTCACTATGTTGCCCTGGGTACAGTGCCATGGCATCACAGCTCACAGCAGCCTCAGACTCTTGGGCTTAAGTGATTCTCTTGCCTCAGCCTCCCAAGTAGCTGGGACTACAGGCGCTCACCACAATGCTTGTTGTTGTTGTTGTTGTTGTCGTCATTGTTGTTTGGCAGGCCTGGGTGGGTTCGAACCTGCCAGCCCTGGTGTATGTGGCTGCCTAACCACTGACCTACGGGTGCCGAGCCCATACACTGCTCCTTCTACCCCTCCCCAGTGTCACCTCCCTTGGGCTGGGAGCCCCAGACACCAGCCCTTTCCTCTTTTGGGTTAGTCCTTCTGTGGCTTCCCTGTGAAAGGAAAAGCATGAAAGGAAGTTGAGACTCCAAAGGCTCCCAGGTCTGCTGTGGCCCACCCTCTGCCTTTCTGGACACATCTCTTTGGTCCATTCACCCAGGTGTCCAGATGTGCAGCGTCCAGATATCCAGGCCCTTGCTTCCATTGCAATTCCCCTCCTGTGCCTCGCCCCACACACACCTGTTTCCTGTGACTAATCCTTTGTTCTTCTGGGAACCTCTCCTTACCTCCAGGTTTCTGCTATGGCCCAAACAAGACTTGACCAACACCACCCAGTGCCTTTTGCCCCTTTCTGCCACCCTCCTCTACCAGGCTGAATTTCACATGGTTTATTGGTTTGAAGGGCCAGTATTTTCAATAATAGTTATTGATCAAATGACTATAGAGCTTTTACTGTACACCTGCCTGCAAACTCCTTGAGTGACCAAAACTCACTCATAGGAAAAGAAAATGTTCTGGCTTTGGTGTACTATAGAAAGCGCTCATGAGTTGCATGCCTCTGTCTACCAAACCTTTCTGGGCCCTGCACAAACTATGTGTTCCTTGGCAAGTTAGGAGGCCTTACATAACTTCCCTAAGCCTCCCTAACCTTATTTTTTTTAATGGAAGTAATAGCACTGCCCTGTAAAATGCACTTATTGCATACAGTAATACTTACTCAATCGCATGGAGCCAGGCACTGTTTCAAGTACTTTCCATATGTTAATCCTCACAAAACTCATGAGCTGGGTACTGTTACCTTCATTTTGCAATGGAGGAAATTGAGGCACTGCCACATTAAGTTACTTGCCCAGACTCATATAACTAGTAAGTGGCAGAGCCCAGATTCAGGCCAAGGTGATATGGCTTTAGGATCTATTCTATTGGCTATGACACAATACTATTTTGTTATATAGTAAGCACTAAGAAATTTGTTTTATTTTCGTAAGAATTTAATGAGATAAAATGTCTAATGTTTTCAGCAGGCTGAGGGCAGTCATGTTTTGGGCTCTCAACAAATGCTCTCTGCGCCAATAGACTTTTAACCATTGGCCATTATTGCATTCAAAAGAATTGCAGATTATTACCAGAGGACTATATCTGAAGATATTCGCAGACAAGTAGGCCTGGAAAGATTTATTCAGGAACACTGGGAGGAAGCACTGCATGGGTATATCACTCAGAGTCCCACTTAAAGGATGTGGAGGAAGGGGTTTGTGGGGGACACTCAATCAAGCTGCCCTCAACGTGCTGCAGAGGGAGAGAGACAGGTGTGGGGGAGGAGCAGGAATTCTCCTTTTCCGTGGCCAGGAAAGCCTGAAAGAAAGACTTGAAGGGGTGAACTAATCACAGCTAAAAGTGCCTTAGTCAGCATAGTAGGTATGGAGCCCCCCATCTCAGCATTGTTTTCTAGCTGAAGACCCCTCCCATATTCTTCCATTTCTAGGTTGGAAGATGAAACAATCATCATAGACTTAGGAATTTCTAAAATGGCTCAGGCAGGGCACGGTGGCTCACCCCTGTAATCCTGGCACTCTGGGAGGCCAGGGTGGGTGGATACTTGAGGTCAGGAGTTCGAGAGCAGCCTGAGAAAAAGCAAGATCCCCCTACTCTACTAAAAATAGAAAAATAGCCAGGTGTCATGGCAGACACCTGTGGTCCCAGCTACTTGGGAAACGGAGGCAAGAGAACCCCTGAGCCCTAGAGTTTGAGGCTGCTATGAGCTATGATGATGCCATAGCACTCTATCCAGAGTGACAGAGTAAAACTCTGTCTCCAAAGTAAATAAATCAATAAAGTAAAATGGCAGCCCAGCACGGTGGCTCATGCCTGTAATCCTAGCATGCTGGAAGGCTGAGGCAGGTGTATTGCTTGAGCTCATAAGTTCAAGATCAGCCTGAACAAGAGCAAGACACTGCCTCTAAAAACAGAACAAAACAAAACAAAACAGCCAGGCCTTGTGGTAGGCGCCTGAGTCCCAGCTACTTGGAAGGTTGAGGCAAGAGAATTGCTTGAGCCCAAGAGTTTGAGGTTGCTGTGAGGTATGACGTTATGCACTCTACCCAGGGTGACATAGTGAGACTCTGTCTCAAAAAAAAAAAAAAAAAAAAAAAAAGTAAAAAAACAATGAATAAAATAAAATGACTCAAGAGGAAAGGGACTCATTCCAATTTCTGGGTCAGACACAGCAGGGCTGGAAATCTGCCCCATCCCTACTTTTTCCAGATTAATTGTCATTTGTAATTCTGGTCATCTGTGAGGTGCAGGGAACACCCCCATCAAAGTGATTCTTCCATATGTCCCCTAAATCTAAGACTCATGCACAAAATGTTAGCATTAGAAAGTTATGAGGTTAAAGCAGCAGAGCCAATCCCAAACTCAGAGCCACACAACTGAACGCCCTATCTTTTAACTGCCTAGGGTAGACCCACATCTTGTCTTGCAATGATTAAGGTAAAAGGCCAGTTGTTTGACTGGGGTCCCAACTTTGTCAAATTTCCCTGATAGTAATTTTTTGTATGATAGCTATCACTTACCAATGTATTGTGCAGAGAGAAAAGGGATTTGAATATATTTATTTTCTGTGTTTTCTCTAGTTATATATGGTGACACATTTACCTTTAGGCAAATCCCATAAAGATACAGACTCCTACTTACCAAGGAAATAACCTGGATTCACAGGGCAGTGTTTCTGGAGGTGTTATTTGTGAATCATATATATCCAAATCACTAGGATGCTTATAAAATGCAAACATCTGAGCCCATTCCCAGACCTATTGAATAAAAATATGAGGGTAGGTGAGACTTGGGAATCTGCATTTTAAACACATGGTTATTATGAACACTACAGCTTCAGAATAACAGTAACACACTGAAACTATGATTTATTTGATATGTGGATACTCATACACATTCTTCTTCTTCCTTTTTTTTTTTTTTTTTTTTAGAGACAGAGTCTCACTTTGTCACCCTTAGCAAAGTGCCAGGGCATCACAGCTCACAGAACTCTCCAGCTCTTGGGCTTAGGCGGTTCTCTTGCCTCAGCCTCCTGAGTAGCTGGGACTACAGGTGCCCACCACAATGCCCGGCTATTTTTTGTTGCAGTTTGGCTGGGGCTGGGCTTGAACCTGCCACCCTCAGTACATGGGGCTGGCGCGCTACTCACTGAGCCACAGGCGCCACCCACATTCTTTGTTTTTTTTTAGAGACATAGTCTCAGCTCCACAGGTGAAAGTGCCATAATATCATCAGAGCTGACAGCAACCTCAAACTCCTGGGCTGTAGAGAGCCTACCATCTCAGCCTCCTGAGTAGCTGGGAGTATAGATGCATGCCAACACTTCTGGCTAATTTTTTTCTATTTTTTGGTAGAGACAGGGTCTCATTGTTGCTCAGGCTGGTCTTGAACTCCTGACCGCAAAGCAGTCCACTTGCCTCAGCCTCACTGAGTGCTAGGATTACAGGCATCAGCCACCATGCCTGGCCTCATATATACTATTCAGGGACAAATGAAGCATGGACATTCAAGTAAAAGTATACCGGTACATCTTAAGGTTGTTGTGAGGTTTAAATGAGGAAACGCTGGAAAGATGCCGAAGTCAGTACAGAAAGTAGAAGCTCAATAGATATTATCTGAATCTTATAAAATCTGAACATTTTCATAGGTTTTCTTTTCTCTCTTACACATTCATTCTTTCTTTATGTAATGACAGATTTAGAGAGGATCGGCATGATCTTGATGTGTTATTGTGCTTACTCAGGCTGAGCTCTTTAGAAATAGGAGGCCGCTCCTTGGGGCATTAATGTGGCTACAATGTGGGCTCTGTGGACTTGAGCTGAGCATTTCCAGCCACAGGAGCTAACACATACGGGCAAATAAAGAGAGGTAATAAAACCAAAGCAAATTGATTCACCTCCAGGCAGTACCATTAACTTGTGTCTTAATGCAATACTCTCTCTACACTGAACTTGACCAAATAGCTTCCTCTAAAGGTAAATGAATTTTATATAATTTGTAGCTAATTCCATTTAATTCTGCCCACATGAGCATGTGATAAGGGAATGTTACACTGGTTAACAACAACAGGCTAAAAGGGGCATTCAGGAGGAGACAATATTTGATTTCCAAGTGCTCTGGCTCAACGCTGAGAAATCCAGATTACTAGGAGTGTGCTGGTTTCTTGGTTATTTGCTTTCTGTTCTCTTACCTCCTGAGTAAAGGGCAGCGAGAAAACACTAGGATCCCATCTGTCACAATGAGGCCAGTTACAACAATAACTGCTCTCTCTTTTTTTTAAAAGTAAAAATCATTCTTTGGACTGCAAGGAATCAGGAAGAGTAAAAATAATAGAATCAATAACAACGCTGTTATCTAGTAACTTAAACAACCCTTACCTGCTGAGATGGCAGAACGGGCTTTCTTATCTTGGAAACAGGGAAACTTTCTGCATAGTAAATTATTTTTCACAAAATGTTTCTAACTGGATTAGGTTCCTAGAGAACGTGCGTAAGGTAAGAACTGTGCCAAATTCTAATCACTGAGATGTATTATTTTAAAACATAGGAAAGAATTTGGGTTTTTAAATCTAATGCATATGATTTCTTATTATTATTCAATAGGATATCAACTGTTTTATAATTATTTGAATGTTGAAAATTTTATATGGGAGGGGTTCATTGAAGGTGTGGACCATCTGATCCACCGTGTCATCTGGGTCAGTCCTTGCAGCATCCTGTGTGTCCCTGTGAGCATTCCTCATTCGCATCGACTCTTCAGAGTCAGGAAGGGCTGTCTTTGCTGAACAATTCATCTAAAAAACAGCCAGGAGTGGGTCCCGTTTGTTTTGGGTGTTGCGTGTTTGTTTATTTTCATGTAAATATTGATGATTCAGTTCAAGAGTCTTTCAATATGTCCTGTACACAGTACATCTGTATATAACAGCAACTTGCTAACATATATACCTGCTGAAGAGAACACTGTGACCTGCTTCGTTCAGGTAATTGAAGGGACAGTAGAAGCTGAGGGGCTTTAAATATCTAAATATCTTGGATCTAATTTGCATCCAAGATTGTCACTTGTGTGCTGAACTTTCAGTACAGACCCAATCACAACTCCTAGAATGTGTCCTTAAAAGTCTGAACACAGAAAGCTCTATATAATGTCAAGAATATATTTCAGGTATACAAAAGAAAATAGTATTATCTATGTTTCTCAGACTTTATGCTCAGTCTATATATAAACTGACTACATTTTCATTGGTTTTCTTGGAAAAGAGGCACCTATGAAACTAAAATTCAATTTAGGTGGGAAAAAACCTTTTTCTACGAATGCTGTATTGTAAAACATAATCAATCAGTGTTGTCTGCTTCATTTACAAAGCAATTTGTTAGACTCTGCCAACAGGTCACAGTCAAACCTTGAAGTTTCTGAAAGTTAGAGATTGTCATGAATCCAGATAAACAGCAGTGTTTTCTTACCTTCCCAGCAAATTGTGACAGGTGATAACAAAAAGGCAAACAAAAGTCTCTAACCCCTCACCTGCTGTAATCTGTCTCCTGGTCTATAATTACACAGAATTTGTATTTTTCTCAAGAAAGTGGAGTGACATTATTTACCTTTTTGTATTTATATGACTGGTTGCTGAATTTAAATGTACAGCTACAAAAATCCAGTAAGAAAAAGTACTGGGAAACATTCTAATTTTTCCCCTTTATCCTGCTGTGATTCCTTATGAATCTCTTCCTTGCAAGCCCCAGAGCCATTTTTTAAGAGAATCTGATATTATGCCATCTAGTATTTACAATATTCTAGGACTCTGGTTCTGTTTTTTGCTTAATATGACAAGAGAAGAAAACTGGAGATGGTTTGTGTATATTTCACCTAAAAAATAGTGTAACAGAGCAGTTGAGTAAAGGACAGTGGAGTGGTCATGAAAATCAACAGGCACATGGCTGCACCTGCTCCTCATTCCCCATCTAATTTAAACTTTGTTTTCTATAAAAATGTAGTTGAAGAATCAATTTAGTTCAACTTCTAAGAGAATCACTAATTAGGGCAATAGAAGTAACAAGCACCTTAAATCCAAATTTTGCACAAAGCTTCCTTTCTAGCTACTAGGAGCTTCACAAATTTCATCTGTTTTCTTTTATTCTCTCCATCTACAAGGAGTTGGTGCTTGAAAGAAAAATATTTTTCCCCAATAGGTGGAGGAAGATGCAGTTGGCTGTCTGTATCCTGAGAGCACTGGTTCCAGGACACCTACAGATACCAAAATCTGAGTATGTGCAAGTCCTTTAAAACTGCTTTGGAAAAGTCAGCCCTCTGCTTCTGCGGGTTCCCTATTCTCTTCAGGTCCAAACAACAGATTGAAAACGACACAGTTGGTGCAATGTGCCATTGCCTAAACCACAGATACGGAGGCCCAGTTGTTCCAAAGTCCTACATAGTTCAGACTTTGTTGTTTTACTTAAGTAGCTCCTTGAGATTATTATGTTTTGAATCATTTCCTAGAGGAAAACACTTGTGAGTAAGCACACAATATTCTACATAATATTTCAGGAAATTTAATCCCCTATCCCTCACCTCCATCACCTGGACTCAACTGGTGTTGAGTACCGAGCTTGTACTTTTCATCCCTACTTCTGAATTATGTCTGAATCAGACATAATCTATGGAACTTTATAAAAATTTATAAAAAGTGCTTCCTTGTAAATATTCTAAATGATTATTGGTTGTTTAATTAGGGACATTCATGCTACTTACAGAGGACTTACACATTTGATAATTATTGCTCAATTTTCTTGCTGTAGTCACCTGCTCCATGAAGGTAATAAACCTACTGAAGGTCAAATGGTGAGTTTAGAAGATAGGAAATAATAAGTCCAAGAGTAATTAGAAATTCATAGACTTATAGAAGCATTAAACTATGACATTGATCTGTTGCCATAAATAGTAGTTTGGCTTAAGATTGTTCTTTCTCTTCCTTTCGTTGTCTAAATATCTATTCTGTGCCGGGTACTGTTGCCAGGATTTGGGGATATAACAGAATCAAACATAATCTATACCCTGGAGGCCTTAGATTCTAGTAATGGGAAGAAAATAAGTTCCCATGTGCGCGCACACACACAGAGTAAAAAGTCGGTGGACACACGGCTCCTATGGAGACAATCTGGCCTCCTCTTGTGGCCCAGGCTTCCTATTTCCTCAAAGCAGATAGGGTATGGTTGGGCCTCATCTCTTACTAGCAATTTAACTTTGGACTTTCAGCTCACCTGCATTTCCAATTTCTCACCTACTGAATGGCAGCTTAGCAAGTAAGAGGCTGGACTCCAAAGCTGACTGATTTGGTTTAAATCCCAGCATCACCATTACTAGTTGTATGGCCTTGGGCAAGTGCTTTAACCAGAGTCTCTGTGATCCAGTTTCCTCTGCTGTAAAGTGGGATAAAGAGGATGTTTACCACAAAGTCCTCCCCAGGAATTAATATGTGGAAAGAACGTGTCTAGTGCCACATTGAACTCTTAACTCACTCAATGTCACAAATATTTAAGGAATGTGTGCTCTGTACTAGGAGATGCCGCAGTAAACAGGTGGTCTCTGCTTTAAAGAAAAATCTCATCTAGCAGGAGAGTGAGACTACTAGAGAGGGAATGTGAGTGCACTACTCATCTCTGTGACTGAGTGTGGGCTGTGATGGCAACCCCATGGCCAGGGGCACCTCTAACCCCGAGCTGCTTTCTTTTTACTTTATTAGCTCCCTAGCCTCCAGCTCCTTCAGCGTTCTCACAGAGTTGTGTTCTTTTGTTTTGTTTTGTTTTAGAAGCCAGAACAATAACATCAATTTTACCCTTCTACCCCATAACATAAAATTTACCATCTTACCCATTTCTAAGTATGTAGTGTGAAGTGTATTCGCATTGTGTGACCAACCTCTATAACTCTTTTCGTGTTGTAAAACTGAAACCCTGTGTGGTACTGAACCTCAGTTCCCCATTCTCCCCTCCCTCTAGCAACTACCTACCACTTACCTTCTGCATCGTGTTACTTTCTCAGTGTTTTGTCATTGTTAGTATTGTCATTGTTAGACTAGGATGCCATCTGTCATCATGGGCTCTCCCTCCTGGCTGGAGACTTTCCTCTGAAATAAGTCTGCCTTTTTCTTCCCGTTGCTACTGCTGTTTCCTGAAATTCTATGAATTCATGAACTATATACCTTCTAGAAAATAAATCTAGAAAGTGTAGATTGAGCGGCATTTGAGGAAAAGGTGAGTTAATCATGGGGCTGACAGCGTTTGCTGAGTGCTCACTATTTTCCTGTCTCTGTGCTCAACTAGCAGGAAGATACTAAGGGGTGGAAGGCAACAAGAAAGGATCTGTTTCTTATAAGCTATATGGAAACAAGTGTGTGGAGGACACACACACACAAATGACTTAGAAATATTTATATAAACACCCACTTGTGCATACCAAGCTCATCTAAGAGGACGAAAGCAATGTTTCAGGAACATGAATATGGCAGCACACAACTGACCCACAAGTGGGAGACTAAGGTGTTCAGGCCAGTTCAGAGGCTGTTAGAGTAGTAGTGGACATGTAGCCTAGAATGGTAGTGAGAATGGGAAAAGGGAGACAATCCAAAATTTAATCAGGAAGAGACTATAGGAGTTGGTGAGTAGTTGAACAGAAGCAAAGGAAAAGACAAGACGTCTCAGTGACCACTGACTTTTTGCCTGTAGGATCTCATTTACATCCCATAGCATTCCTCCATTCCTCAGTCAGGGACTATCATCCCCATTTCCCTATTGAAGAAGCCCAGGATCTGAAAGGTTGATTAGCTCACCCAGGGTCATCTGGTGATAGCGGATTAAGTCACATATTACCCAGCATCTGTCTGACTCCAAAACCCATGCTCATTTATTACCAAGGTGGCCTCAAGGTTGCTAGTCTGTGAAACTGAAAAAGTGATTTTACTATAGACAGAAAAGGTGGTATTGATAGAAGGGGCCAGTTTTCAGGGAAAGATAATGATTAGTCCTATTTGAATATGCTGAGTTTGAGATGAAGGCGGGCAACATAAATTCAAGAGGCTTACAGGCCTTTGGCAATAAAGGACTGGGTGAGAGAACAGGGCTGGGCATGTGGACAGCTAAAGACCTAAATGTTGATTTGCTGGTGGCAACATTGAGTGTAAAAGAAAAGAGAGAGTTAAATGCTTGGGGATATATTCAGCTACTGACCAGAACAGAGAAAGGGGAGTCAGTAAAGTCAGTAAAGCACAGCTCATGAGAGTGTGATCTCATAGAAAAATGGTTTGTGTATTTCAGTTGAGAGAAGTGTGACTGTGACTGGAGGACAGTGAGTTGCAGATCTGAGTCAGCGTGACTTGAAAAGTCAGTGAAGAGTTCTGAGCAGTGCACCCAGCTAATCTCAGAACAGGCGCCGTCATTCGCTCCACCTCCTCAGCTTCTGTCTGGGTCGCACTTCCTGTGCTGCTTCTTGAATCAGCTTTTCCTTAATTAACGTTCTTGGCTGCCCTAGTGCAGACTGGGTCTCATCTGGGCTGTTGTGACAGTTGTCCAGCAGGTTCCCTGAAGCCTGCTTCTTCACATCTTAGCTTGTATATTTTATCACTAGAGTTATTTTTCTTACAATATGAATTTTATAATGTGCTCAATCCAAAAATTGACTTTTTTCCACTGCCTACAGAATAAGGTCAAACTCCCCATTGAGTCTAAGTTTTGTCACCACCCCTGTCATCATCAGGTGGCCTTTTCCACAAATCCTCTCCTTCCCCAACTATCAAATGCTCCAGTCAAATGGCTCTTCTCAGCCTCTCCGGAGCAGCACGTCATCTCATGACCTCCTACTGCCCGGACTAGTAGTGCCTTGAGTGTTTGATCCTGGCAAACTTCTGTCTGTCCTTCAAAGGCCAGCAACATGGCAAATAGCATGAAAAGGATATTGGCATGAAACAGAAAACATTACTATGTTCAAATTCAAAACCAAGGAATAGAATTACTATCAGTGGAAGAAAAATACATGAGAAGGGTCACATTTTTTTCCTATCTGGAAACATTTTTAAAAAAAAGAGTGGAATTTTTTTTTTAATAAAGTGCAATGAATAGAAAAGTTACAAATTTTGTAGGTATTAATGCAATTGTACCAATAATTATTTTTTTAAAATTTAGATTAATATGAAGGTACAACAATTAGATTACAATGTTTGCATTTGTTAGGTAAGTTCCCCGTTGGCTTTGTGCCTCTCACCGGGGAGGTGGGTCTTACATAGTAGCCATTAGGTGAGAGCACACCAATCCCCCGCCCTCCTCCCCTTTCTCTCCTCCGTCCTTTGCCCCTACCCCCACTTGAATTAAATTAAGTTTGTCTCTTATGTGGGTATTAGTTCATCTACTAGCTGCGTATTAGTATTGAGTACATTGGATACTTGCTTTTTCATTCTTGTGATACTTTAGTAAAGAGAATGTTCTCCAACTCTATCCAGATTAATACAAAAGATGTAAAGTCTCCATCTTTTTATGGCTGAATAGTATTCCATGGTATACCTATACCACAGTTTATTAATTCATTCCTGAGTTGATGGCGGTTTAGGTTGTTTCCATATCTTGGCAATTGTAAATTGAACTGTAATAAACAATCTAGTGTAAATGTCCTTATGATAAAATATTTTTTTTTCTTCTGAAAGGACACCTAATAATGGGATTATTAATAATGGGATTATGGGATCAAATGGAAGGTCAAATGTGAGTTCTTTGAGGATTCTCCATACTTCTTTTCAAAGAGGCTGAATTAGTTTGCTGTCCCACCAGCAGTGTAAAACTTTTCCCTTCTCTCCACATCCACGCCAGCATCTGCAGCTTTGGGACTTTGTGATGTGGGCCATTCTCACTGGGGTTAGGTGATATCTCAGGGTGGTTTTGATTTGCATTTCCCTGATAATTAGGGATGATGAGCATATTTTCATGTATTTGTTGGCCATTTGTCTGTCTTCTTGAGAAAAGTTTCTGTTCATGTCTCTTAAAAAGGGCCACTTTAAAAAAAAACAAAAAACTTCCTGATTAAAATTTTCAGGTTATATTTACTACTGAAAGGCTGATGTCCTCTGATGGATTTTCTCTTCTGTCTTTATGGGTCTCTCCTCTGAGAAAAATAACTTCCTCCTGTCACGATCAGCTGTCATCCTTCTCTTTTGGTCAGCACTCTGCCTGCATGATGGGTGCCCACGACATTCTCTGCATGTTGAGACAGCATCCTTGAGGCCTGGATGGTGTATATGCAGAAGATTCTCACTAGATTGTGTCCTAGGGCCCCAGATAGGTGGTTAGGATAGGTCCATAGAGTGCACATTGATTGAGCACTGGGATTGAACTTGAAAAATCAGAGAAAGCTGTAAAAAACTGAAATGGCCAGCATATATGCCATTCAGTCTTGGCCCTGCTACTTAGTGGCTGTGATTGAGAGATTGACAGGGGTTTAAAGGTGGGAGATTGTGGAACGTCTTGAATGTGTAGCCCAGCAGCTTTTTCCTACATGGCATCTGTAGGATGCGTCATTAGCAACACATTTGGTGAAAGATTCTCTCAACTCCCAAAGAAATTATTTGAGACGCAAGAATCTGGTGACCTTAAATGAAGAATTTGTTAAGGTTGCTGCTCTTGGAGATACTGCTAAGGGGGAGATTTGCAAAAAAGAGAGCTGATGGGCTGAAGCTATGCTTCCAGCTTTAAGTGAGAGGAAGAGGGACATGGATGCAGGGTGAGATACTTCATCCCACAACAGTCATGCTTGAGGAGGGGCTGAGCTAGGGGCAATGAGGAAGGGAATGGGAAGGGCATGGGATACTGAGACTGAGAATCTCAGTCTTATCCAGGAAATCTGATTCTTGCAAATGCAGCAGAGTCCCTTCAACACTATTGGGAGTGGATCCCATACATTTCAATGCTATACCTTTGCAATTCTATTTCCTCAGTGCTTAGGAAGGGAGCGCTCAGTAAATGTTTATTGAGTCTCCTTCAGTACCCCCACCCTCCTTTCCTTCTCTTTTACGTAAATAATTTCTGTGTCAGTCGCTATTGTGCTAAGTAGAGGGGATTTAAAGAGGAATTAGACAGTCATTGCTCCTGGTTTCCTTATTGTTTTGGGAAATTCCTGTAAAAATAGAGACTTACTTAGTGGTTTCTATTATATATATGGAAAGGAGCAAATCACTTTTGCCCCCCTGCAGGCAAAAGAAGTGCTAGGCTCTGAGGTCTGAAAGGGGTTTGAAGTCCTGGGGTAGGGCCATGAGGAGGCCAGGTGGGGGAAGACGAAAGAAGCAGGAAATAGTTTTACCAGGGATTGATTTTTAACTCCTCCAACCCACATCGATATATCCTTCAGGGAGCTGGTTAATTATCAATTTTTGTGAGAAAGCAAAGCTGCCTTATTCTCTTTAAAGTACTTTGAGCACAAAGCAGAGATTAAGAACATTTGTTTTGCTGAATCAAATGATTTGTTCGTGCCTCCCCAGACTCTTAGAACAGTGCCAGCAACTTGTTTTGTGTTTCATCTTTGCCATCTGTTTTTGCCTTCTTTCCCTTGCCTCTCTTGGCTTTTTGCTGCCTCATTTAAACTTGAAAAAGATTTTTCTATTTCCCATTTCCCTTTTATGCAGTTGCTCTGTCAGTAGTTCCCTTTTTTTTTTTAAATCCATTATAACTGTAAAATTTCTAATGACATCTAAAGTTACCCAAGACTATTGTCCCTCTCTAGAACAAGACAGGGATAGCGCTAACCTTTATTCACTGAACCACTCTCTGTATTCCTTGTGATTTTAATGTATCGATTGAGCATCACCTTTTTTAGAACCCACAATTAGGTTTTGTGGCCGTTAATAAATGTTTAACTGAATATACCACCATATTTTATTCATTTTCAATCTCACTTTTTTGCTTTTCCAACTTTACCCTCAAGGTTACTGTTTTTCAGATGTTCTTTTAATGATGGTGTGTGGGTGGGAAAATGCTCTTGGTCTTTGTATATTTCAGCATGTTTTGATTTTTCCTTCACAAGGAAGTGGTCATTGTGCTGGGTGTTCTGTCTGCCTCTCCAAGTCCACTTTCCAGCTTTCTCCCTCCTGCCCTGCTCTGGGAAGCTGCCTTTGTGTGTTGCATCAACAGGCTCATTCACTCTTTTACTGTATGTAGAGTTTAGTCAGTAAGAGGCACTAAAAAGGTGATCAGATTTGCAGCCTAGATAGGATGGTGGAGACTTGTTCTCTCTCTGTTCCTCCCCTCTGAGTACAACTATAAACTCTTGGAACAACAAACACCAAAGTACAACTCTGAAAGGTGAAAAGAAGAAGGCAGACAGGTCGAAACCCTAGGATAGGGAACAAGAAAGTGGCAGGGCATCTTATGGCCACCCAACCGGTAGTAAAATGTAACCCAGGCCTGGTGTTTCCTGACCATCACCAAGCAGAGGAAGACAGCCCAGGTGGTCCCATTCCTCCCTGGATCAAATGGGTAAGCCCAGTGGCATCGGTAAGCGGGGTACACTAGGAAACTAGATTGGATTCTCCTTGCCCACTGAGCACTTAGACACGGGGAGGCAGGATGGCTCTGGCCAGGAAGATCCCAACACAACACACAAGCAGCTTGGGAAGCCTCACTGTCATCCCCCACCCCTGCCAGGCCTGGGCCTGGGACTTCCCTCCCCAGTCTAGAGGTGCCAGGCGGCTTGACCCAGGGGAGTTCTTTTGGGGGCATTAAGCAACACATGCAGGGAAAAGAAAGAATCTCCTGTTGCACCAGAGAAACAAAACAGACCAAAATAATACTGCAAGGGCTTTAAAAATTAATTTGTCATTAGAGCCAGAACCCACCAAAGTAGACAGAAACTCTGATATTTACTTTAAAAGATAGAGATATCATGAAAAAAGTGCATGAAATTAGGTCAGTTTGAGGGAATGATGTCATTGGAAGAGAAGCAGAGTGACAGATGTGAACCACAAAAGAATGGACATGGGTCAAATAAATACTTGCCTGGCTCTCCCACCTTTAAATTGCATCTACAGGGCGGCACCTGTGGCTCAGTGAGTAGGGCACTGGCCCCATATACCGAGGGTGGCCGGTTCAAACCCGGCCCTGGCCAAACTGCAACAAAAAATAGCCGAGTGTTGTAGCGGGAGCCTGTGGTCCCAGCTGCTCGGGAGGCTGAGGCAAGAGAGTTAACTAAGCCCAAGAGCTGGAGGTTGCTGTGAGCTGTGATGCCACAGCACTCTACCAAGGGCAACAAAGAGACTCTTTCTCTAAAAAAAAAATTGCATCTACAAACCCAGGTTCCCGTCTGATCTAGTAGACAGATCTTGTTTCTGCTAGATGTTTCCCAAGAGTGTTTGCCCTTTTTCTTTTCCTGTATTTTCCCACTGGGAAGTGCATTACAGCATGATGATTAACAGCTTACACCCTGGAGTGAAGACAGACTTAAGTTCAAATCCTGACTCTGCCATTAACTAGTTTGTGACCTATAAATTGGTTGTTTAACTTTGTAAGCCTTGTTTCCTTCAACTTCAAAATGGGCTAAAAACTAGTATTTAGTTTACCTCATGGGTTTTCTCTTATGACTAAATAAAACTGCAATCACTATACTTTAGCATAATACCTAACCAGAATAAGTGTTCAACATACCTTAGCTACTAACAAAAAAATGAGACTTAATGTAATAATAAATTTTAATTTAATATGAAAAATATACCTTAGTTACCATTAGTTATTATGAGTGCTCAGTCTCCTGAAGGCTTGAACCATAATTTTTCTGCAGGTGGTTCCCAAGCCATGTCTCCAGCCCTAACTACTTTTTTGAGCTGCACCATAACATTTTGTGTACCCAGGTGGACCATACTACATGTGTATTCTTTCAGAATTCAAAACCTTCCACTGAACTGGCCCAAGCTTGCCCTTCTTATCTTAGTTTTTCTACTCCTCAACTACCAATACCCTCTTGCCAACCTGAACACTTCTTCACCACTTTCCCTTTGTTCCTTCCACTAGAATATTCTCTTACTCATTTCTACTTATCAAGATTTAACTCATTCTTTAAGAATAGTTCAAATGTCACTTTTTCCTGATCTTCCCCAATGAAGGAAAACTCTCCTCTTAATTTTTGTAGGTGCTTGTTTTATCCTTCCTGTCATTCGTGGGGCCACTGCTGTTGCTAGGTGCCATTACTGTCAGCTCCCTGTATCAGTCAGGGCCTCTTAGTGGCAAGTGGCAGGATCACAATGCAAATTAGCAAAGAGAGGATTTGTGGGCCCAGATAACCTGGAATATGAAGGAAAACTGGGGCACCACTGGGTCCAAAGCCTCTACATCTAACTTATGCCTCTATTTGTGAGTTGACTTAATTCTTACCTAATGGTAACTGGCTTCCTCTATGGAGGGAAAATAGGCCTTACTTTGCTCAATGCCATCTTTACAGCTTGTGATCCAAGTGCAAGAGAAACTTCCCTCTACCTCCAAAAAGAAAAGCCATGGGGAGAGATCTGGCTGGCCTGGCTTTGGTGACCTATTCCATTCGGGAGCCAGTGGCAGGGAAAGGTCTGTGTCACAAGTCCGTGCCCAGATGAAGGGGGAAGGGCAAGCTTGCTGGTAGGATCAGAGGATCAGTTGTTATGGTTCACTAGTCTCCTGGAAGGCAGGAACCACCATATGCTTTATCACCATATGCTTAAAATATATGCTTTACCACATAGCCCCTAGAATAATGCCTTGTTCAGGATAAGTGCTCAGGTTTTTTTTTGTTTGTTTTTGTTTTTTTGTTGTTCTTGCAGTTTGGCTGGGGCGGGGTTCGAACCTGCCACCCTTGGTATATGGGGCCAGCACCCTACTCACTGAGCCACAAGCACCATCCAGTGCTCAGGTTATTATTGATTGAATGAGTGAGTGAATGAATGAATAAATAAATAAATAAATAGTCCTGGCTTCAGATCTGGAGGTTCATTTGGCTATTTTTGGACAGAGTGGTCAGGTTTTGAAAAAGAATTTAAAGTTCTTTGACAGATGTTATTTATTGGTGGATAGCCTATATGCGCAAAACCCAAAGGTAATAGTAAACTCCACCAAAGGCACGGTCAGAAAGACTTTTTATTTCAGTTACTTATAAATAGAAAAATCAACTTGTTTTCCACTTTCAGGCAAATTTTCTTGTCTTGAAAAACTTGTACTGAGAGTAATTTGGTCCTAGCCAGAGCAATGGTAATAAAGATGTAAGAAAAAGGGATTTGGTTATGATAATGTTTATGCTAATGATTCTACCACAGCAGTGTGCCCTGGAAATATAAACATGCTGTTCTAGAGGCACGTGTGATGATATGAAATGGGGGGTGTTTATCTGGTTTTCTCAGAGTGAACTCCTTGCGGGAGAGGATTAATAGTTTAAGAAATAGAAAACTTGCATGACAACTGTGGATTCAAGAAGCATGAGGGGTTGGGATGCTGAACTCAAGGACAGGAGGGGTGCCCAGGAAAAGGCAAATTGTGAAACGGGGAAGCTGCCAAGTGCGGGTTCAAGTGGCCACCGTGAACCTAGGAAGAGAACTCAGGTAGAGTCAGAAAGAGCTTCACTTTCCAATGACCTAAAGAAATATCCCTGAACTGAGGGTGGAGGCCAGGGTAAAGTAGAAAGCGGAACTGGAGTACAACACCAAATGTGTTCATGGTGCAAAGGGAAAGCAGCTGAAGTGCAGTCGTTAGGGCTACGCGCTCACCGGTTGTTAATTCCATCCTTCCTTCAGCAGACATTTATTGAGTGCCTACTCTGTTCTGGGTGCTTAAGACACACACACACACACATACATACACATGTATTTTCTTCCTGAATTACTTGAGGGTAAGTTACATTTATTGTATCTCTTTACCCCTAAATACCAACAACCTAATGTGAACTACGGAAGATGACTTCAGTTTGTATTCTTTAAGAATAGAATACACTCTTCCATAATCACAGTGTAACTACCAACTTAGCAATTGTTTTACTGATATACTACTTTAATCTACTTCTCTTGTTCTAATTTGGTCAGTTGAACAAATAATAACCTTGATGGATTTCCCTTCCCCAGCACAGGCTCCACCTGATGGTCCAGTATTGCCTGTCTCTTTAGCTTCCTTAAATATGAAACATTCCCATAGCCTTTGCCTTTTACAACATTAACAGTTTTAAAGGCTACAGGCTCTCTTCCTTTCCCATTTTTCTAATAGAATATTCTTCATTTTGCCTTTGTCTGATGCTTCTTGTGTCCATCTCAGTGTATCACTCTTGGAGACACATGTTGTCCATCTGTTCCTCATTAGTGATGTTATTATAATTTGGATCCCCTGATCAAGATGTTGCCTAACTTATTCTCTATAATCAATGCAAAGTTTTTAGGGAGACATTTTAAGATAATGAAAAATCCTGCCCTCATACAAATTTCCCCCTGGTTTTGGCATCCATTGATGATTCTTCATAATTTTGTCTATTTTTATCTTTTACTTAAAATTTTTTTTTGAGACAATTCACAATAGCAAAGATATGGAATTAACCTAAGTACCCATCAAGTGATGAGTGGACAAAGAAAACACACTCACACACTCACACACCATGGAATACTACTCAGCCATGAAAAGGAATGAAATAATGTCTTTTGCAGAAACTTGGATGGAACTGGAGACCATTATCCTAAGTATAGTATCTCAGGAATGGCAAAATGGATACCATATGTTCTCACTTATAAGTGGGAACTAAATGAAAGATATATATGATTATAAAGAGCAGTGATGGACTTTGGAAACTAAGACAAGGAGGAGTAAGGAGTAAAAATCTACCTGTTGAGTACAAGGTGCATTATTCTGGTGACGGGTGCACTGAAAGCCCTGACTTTACCATGATACAATTTATCCATGTAAAAAAAAAACTCTGTACACACTAAATTTTGGGGGAAAAAAAAAAAAAATATATATATATATATATATATATATATATCCCTAATATCTATATATTAGGGATAGGGTCTTGCTCCCATCACCCAGGCTGGAATGCAGTGCCCTGATCACAGTTCACTGTAACCTTGAACTTCTGGACTATAGTGGTTCTCTTGCCTCAGCTTCCTAAGTAGCTGGGACTCCAAGCATGCACCACCACTAGGCTCATTTGTAATTTTTTTGTAGAGATAAACTCTTGATATATTGTTCAGACAGTTCTCAAACTCCTGGCCTCAAGCACTCCTTCTGCCTCAGCCTCCCAACGCACTGGGATTATAGATGTGAACCACTGTGCCCAGCCAATGATTTTTTTTAAGTTATTTACTTATTTTTAATTGTAAAAACACGCATAACACAAAATTTACCATCTCAGCCATTTTTTTTTAATTGTTGGGGATTCATTAAGAGTACAAAGATCCAGCCCTACTATGAAACTAATTTGTGGCTTTCATATGAAAGCTATAACCCAGTTATAACCTAAGAATATGGGGAAGAGGGAGACGGAGGGGATGGAGGGAGGCGGATGGGCGGAGGGAGGGTGATAGGTGGGATTACACCTGCGGTGCATCTTACAAGGGTACATGTGAAATTTAGTAAATGTAGAATATAAATGTCTTAACACAATAAATAAGAAAATGCCAGGAAAGCTATGTTAACCAGTGTGATGAAAATGTGTCAAACGGTCTATAAAACCAGTGTATGGTGCCCCATGATTGCATTAATGTACACAGCTATGATTTAATAATAATAAAAAAATAAAGAAAAAAAGAGTACAAAGATCTAGGTTACACTAATTGCATTTGTCAAGCAAGGTTGCTCTTATAAGTGTGTTCCTCTTACTATCTTAACCATTTTTAAGTACACAGTTCAGTGGTATTAAGTAAATTGAGTAACATTGCTGTGAAATCATTACTAGCACTGATCTCCAGAACTCTTCTCTTTCCAAAATGATAATCAAAACCCATTAAACAACTCCCCTTCCTCCCTCTTTCCCAGCCCTGGGAATCTGACATTCTACTCTCTGTGGGTTTGCCTACTCTGGATACCTCACATGAGTGGAATCATACAGCATTTGTCTTTTTGTGACTAGTTTATTTCCCTCAGCATAACTTCTGTGAAGCTAAGCGAAATGTTGTAGCACATGTCAAAATTTCCTTCTTTTTAAAGATTGAATATTATTATATGTGTGCACTATTTTGTTTATTAATTCGTAATTCATCCACTGGTGATTCTTGACTGATCTGATCTTTCGTTAGTGGCTGCAAAGTGATTATTTTCCAAGTTTGCAACCCTCCATGTTTACTAACTGGCCCTCAGCACCCTGTAAACAAGAGCCTTTCCTTCTTCCCATTCATTCATTTGGGTTCATGAATTACTGTTACTATTCATGAATTCCTATTTTTGAGTGATTCATAATTCATTACTATAATAATTATTTTGGTGCTCAAAAATTGCCAGTCAGAGCTTCTTCAATATGGCTTCCCAGCCATAAGGCCATCATTTTTAAAAAGGACTTTTTTGGCCAGTGCAGTGGCTCAACCTGAAATCCTACCTACTATGGGAGGTCTAGGCGAGGATCGCTTGAGGCAAGGAGTTTGAGATCAGCCTGAGCGAGAGACAGACCAAGTCTCTACAAAAATAGAAAAATTAGGCTCAGTGCCTGTAGCACAGCGATTACGGCATCAGCCACATACACTGAGGCTGGTGGGTTCGAACCTGACCTGGGCCAGCTAAACAACAATGACAACAGCAATATAAAATAGCCAGGCATTGTGGTGGGTGCCTGTAGTCCCAGATACTTGGGAGGCTGAGGCAAGAGAATCACTCTTGAAGAGAATTATTCACCAAGAGTTTGAAGTTGCTGTGAGCGTGATGCCATAGCACTCTGCTGAGGGTAACAGTGAGAAAAAGAAAAATTATCCAGGCATTGTGGTGGAAGCCTATAGTTCCAGCTACTTGGGAGGCTGAGGCCAGGAGGATCACTTGAACTCAGGAGTTTGAGGTTACTGTGAGCTAGGCTGATGCTCACAGGACTCTAGAGTGAGACCCTATCTCAAAAATAAATAAATATTCCACTTAGATCAGGAACCAGGCAAGGTTGCCCATTGTCTCCATTGCTCTTTAACATTGTAATGGAAGTTTTAGCCATTGCAATCAGGGAAGAAAAGGCGATCAAGGGTATCCACATAGGGTCAGAAGAGATCAAACCTTCACTCTTCGCAGACGACATGATCGTATATCTGGAAAACACTAGGAATTCTACTACAAAACTTTTAGAAGTGATCAAGGAATACAGCAATGTCTCAGGCTACAA
>CAUYPK010013790.1:0-112530 GCA_963574355.1 Loris lydekkerianus
ACCCCGCCGCCGGGGGGGTCGACACCCCCCCCGGCCCCCAAAAAAAACATTTGGGCCAAAAAAAAAAAAAAAAAAAAAAAAAAAAAAAAAAAAAAATAGCCCAGTGTTGTGGTGGGAGCCTGTAGTCCCAGCTACTTGGGAGGTGGAGGCAGGAGAATCGCTTGAGCCCAGGAATTGGAGGTTGGTGTGAGCTGTGACACCACAGCACACTACCCAGGGCAACACCCTGAGGCTCTGTCTAAAAAAAAAATTTTTTTTATTTCATCCATGCTTAAAGGGACCAGCTCCCTGGGTCTCCCAGGGATTCTGGGAAACTTTATAACCAGCAGAGCATCTGGTCTGCCCTGGGCAGATGCTTGCTAGGGCTGAGATACCAGGACAGAGCCCCACTGTAGACAATTATTCCAGCCCTGATTGCAGGAGGCCTGGGGAGTGGTATTAGGCAGCCCTATTTTTTAGATCTCTTTTCTAGCTCCAGACTACGGCCGTCTCTTCAAATGGGCCCTTAGGGGACTCATTTATCTTTTCCTCCTGTTTTATGGTACTATTGTAAGGCCACTATAATCGTACTTAGTGTTAATATAATTTTTATGTATGGAATGTCATTTTCTTTTAAGAGACAGAGTCTCACTTTATCGCCCTCGGTATAGTACCACGGCGTCATAGCTCACAATAACCTCCAACTCCTGGGCTTAGACGATTCTCTTGCCTCAGCCTCCCAAGTAGCTGGACTATAGGTGCCCACCACAATGCCCAACTATTTTTTGTTGTAGTTTGGCCTGGGCCGGGTTTGAACCCGGCACCCTCAGTATATGGGGCTGGTGCCCTACCCACTGAGCCACAGGCACCGCCCAGGACTGTCATTTTCTAAAAGCACATAAATGTTTTACATTAATTCCAAAGTCAGAATTCTTATAATGACATAATACTCAGCTTTTAGCCTCATACAATACAATACAATTTTCCATGCTGCCTCATACTACTTTTCCTAATCATCATTTTCACAGCTATTAATATTTTGAGCAAAAGAACCATAATTTCATTAGTATTCCTCTATACTAGACATTTACGTAATTTCCAGTTTTTCATTCTTTAAAAAATATTGAAGGGTGGCGCCTGTGGCTCCAAGGAGTAGGTCACCAGTCCCATATACCGGATGTGGCAGGTTTAAACCCAGCCTCGGCCAGAAACTGCAAAAATAAATAAATAAATAAATAATAAAAATATTGAAATGAGGGAAGGTGCAGTAGTAGCTCAACCCTGTAATCAACAGTTCTTTGGGTGGATAAGGTAGGAGGTTTGTTTGAGGCCAAGAGTTCGAGACCAGCCCGGGCAACATAGCAAGATGCCATCTTTAAAAAAAAATTAAAAATTTCTTGGGCAGGATGGCACATACCTATAGTCCCAGCTGTTTGGGAGGCTGAGGTAGGAGGATTGCTTGAGCTCAGGAATTTGAGGCTACAGTGAACTGTGATCATACTACTGCATTCCAGCTTGGATAACAAAGTAAAACCTTGTCTCAAAGAAAATAAAGTTGAAAGGAGCATTATCATACATAGTCCTCTTCTTTGTGTTAACAACCAAAAGAAAACTGGTGAGGCTAAAGGATGGGTATTATAGTAGTTTTACATTTATACTGCCTCCAGAAAGTTCTATGCTGACTCAGAACACAAACACCAGCAGGGTCTGAGGACATCAACTCTGCATTCATTTCCCTGGCATATGCATGAGGAGATTTAAGGTGGTGAGTTTGTGGGTAATGCTTTCCTCATTGTCTTATTTCCTTTATAATTTAGCATTTCCAGCCTCCCTTGCAGCTAGGGAGGACCTAGATTCTGCCAAGCAAACGCACCCATGTAAGACTCATAAGCAAAAAAAGGTAACAGCTTTATGAATCCAGAAATTTTCTCAAGGATAAAAATGAGATGTGAAAATCTTAGGGTTTTGGAGGAACCATATTGTAGATATAACAATCCCTTAGGGATCACTCTTATTAACAGTTTAATAGGCAACTGCCTAGGTGCTATATTCAAAAGCTTCCTCTGATTAAGCCCCAAAGAGGCTTCCGTCATAGCTATGTCTTTAATCCCTGTTAAAATGGCAGAGGGAAACTTGTTTTACTTATAGCATTATGTAAGTAAATAAAGTTTTCTTTTAAAGTCAAAAACTCACAGGCTCTCTAGAAACCTATGTCAGAAACCATAAAAGAAAACGTTAATAGGTTATAGTTTGACTATAAGTACACCTGCTGTATGACAGGTTTAATCAACCATTTGACAAATATTATATTTTCTTAAGACAAATAAAATTGAGAAAATATTTATATTTGTCAAGTAATTAATAGCTCCTGGCTTTCCTAGTGATTTCTTCCTTGATTCACAGGTCACTTCTGAGATGTGGCAGCTGCCCCGGGGTAGCCCCAGTGACCCCACCTCCTGGTACTCACACTTTTGTGAGAACCCTCCCCCCACCCACTGTACCAGGGTTGGTCTGTGTAACCAACAGAATAAAAGAGATGGTATGTCACTTTTCAGAGTAGGTTCTAAAGGACACTGTGGACTCTGTCTTGCTCATTTTCTCTCTCTGATCACTAGGCTGCCCTGTTGAAAGAAACCCTTGAGGGAAAAGCCCAGGGAGGAAGAAAGAAGGTCCCCAGCCAAAAGCCAGAAACGAACGGCGGCCTCCTGCTGAAAGTCACATGCATGAGCTTGAAAGCAGATTCTCCAGCCCTCACAGAGCTTTGGCTGTCCTAGTTAAGTCTTAATCATAAGTTGAAGGATCCTTAGTTAGAACCACGCAGAAATCTGCTCCTAAACTTCCATTCCACAGAAACTGAAATACAGTCATACGATGCTTAACAATAGTGATATATTCTAAGAAAGGTGTTGTTAGGCAATTCTCATTATCATGGGAACATCACAGAATGCACTCATACAAACCTCTGTGTGTATCTAAACATAGCTAAACACAGAGAAGGTAAAGATACTTCACCTTTACCATGGGACCACTGTCATCTATACAGCCCATCATTGACCAAAAGGTCATTAGGTAATGCATGAGTTTAATTTTTAAAGACACTAGCCACTAAGCTTTGGGGTAATTTGTTATACAGCAACAGATAACTAATAACCAATATAAGTACCTGGTGAGGTGGTTCATGCCTATAACCCTAGTACTCTGGGAGTACTCTGGGAAGCAGAGGCAGGAGGATAACTCGAGCTCAAGAGTTTGAGACCAGCCTAAGCAAGAGGATATTTCGTCTCTACTAAAAATAGAAAAATTAGCTGGGCGTTGTGGTGGGCACGCAGTCCCAGCTACTCAGGAAGCTGAGGCAAGAGGACTGCTTGGGCCCAAGAGGGTGAGGTTGCTGAGTTATGACACTATGGCACTCTCTCCAGGGTGACAGAGTGAGTGTGTCTAAAACAGACAAACAAATAAAAAAAACCCCAATATAAGTGTGTTGTTTAATTTCCAAACATTTGGAGGATCTTCTAGATGGTTTATTGTTAGGTTTATGTTTTTCATCCAATTCCTTCATTATAGAACCTTTTTTTTTTTTTTTTTTTTTTGCCTGATTTCCTCACCTTCCTCTCCTTCTCTAACTCCTATTAGGTATCTGTTAGACCCAATGCTGTTGCGTAGATCTCTGAATCTGTCCCTCTCTTCCCTCTTTTCTTTCTGTGACTCTTGACAGCCACTCCTTCACACCCTCTCCACCCACGCCCTGATGTCTTTCCTCCATTCTGCCTTACATTCTTTCAGATTTGTTGTAACCTTCGTTCTGTCTTTTTCTTCAGCCTACATGTATTTTTCTTTTCTTTGCCTTGGTTGACAACTCTTCTCTTTCACTTAAAAAACCATCACGCAGAATTTAATCCAGTTTATTTTCCCCTGTTGTTTAGTGAAAAACCTAATTTTTTAAACTTAAAAATAGTAGGCAATTAACATTCATTGTTTAGCATGATCACACAGAATGGTTCTTAAATAATTTTTTTATCTCTGGTGTAACTGGTGACATCATTTATATGACCAATTAGAACATTTAGCAATTCTTCTAAGTAAGCAAAACCAACTGGAAGAATGTTTTGTTGGTCTCAACCAGAATTTAGCCTGTATTTTGATTATGGAAATATATTTAATCCCTTCACTAGAGCATTTAATACTCACACTGTTAACCTGGGTTCACATGGTAAAGGAAAAAGAACAAAACTCCAGTGGTTTTGCTGATTCAATCTGGAAACATTTGCCCTCTCAAAATAAGATACTAATGACCTGGGGCTCATTGTTTTACTTCAAGCATAAGCACTAATGTGAACACATTAAATACAGAATTCACAGTTTATAAACCAAACCAAGCAGTAAGCAGTTTAATAATTCTTTCCAGCTTTTCTGTTCCATTTGGTGGGTATCAGAATGTCTACAACTTTGCAGAAATAAGCCTGCTGGGAACTCCCTAACACTGGGGTTCTTATCCACCAAGGAGTTAGGCACCTCCTTGAGAATCCGATAAAAGCTGCAGACTTTCTACCCAGGAAACTGCAAATACATATTGTGCATACAATTTTAGGTAGCTCATTAATGATCCAAAGCCCTTCTATGGAGCCCCAGTGAGGAGGCTGTTGCTCTAAGAGTTTGGAACTGTGGTGCTCATAGAGGCACACACATCTCTCGAGCATGTTTTCTTACCATTGCTCTTGCTTCCTCCTGGATGGACGGAATAGAAAGGATGCTGTACAGAGCTCCATTCACATACGGCTGGATCTTTAGGGGGAGAAAAAAAGTCATTTGCAGGTTTTCAAATACTGTACAGTAAATGCCGCTGTGGAGAACATCCTGGGGTTCCCACCCTCACAGCTCTCCGGGGCTCCAGCAGGTATGATTCCAAACAGCAGACACTTCCATTTCCACATCTCAATGACTCCTACAATTAAGAGTCTAAAACCAAATTCATGCTCCCTCCCAAAGTTTACTCTTGCTGTATTTCATTGCTTACTTAAAGTCATATCTAACCCCCTAACCGCCCAGGCTAGAAAGCTGAGTCACCATGGATTCCCTCTCCATTCCCTCTCCTATGATTGGTCTTCAAGCATCTCTGATAGGAACACCTCTTTTCCATGCCCACCACTACCATCCTTATACAGATACCATCATCTATGATCTAGGCTACATCAAATTTCCAAATTGTCTCTCTACCATCAATTTTCATCCTTTAATGGAACCATCATATCACTGCCAAAATGCTACAACAAAGGCAAAATCATCCCTCTCCACTGTGGAAGCATTCGGTAGAGCCCACCTACAGGGGCCTAACTCCTATGCACAGCACCCACGCTCGCCGGCTGGCCTCAGCCTCATTCCCCTTTGCACATCCCTCCCTGCTGCCATGAAGTCTCCATACTACTTGAGGGACGCCCTCCACACCAGTCTGTCCCATGTCTTGGCTGGGTTCTTGCTGGTGACCTTGCTGGGTATGCTTGCCACATACATGTCTATCTAGAGAACTGCTCTATCCTTTAACACTCAGCTTAGTCACGTCTCACAGCGAGATCTTCCTGAAGTGTCCAGACAGGGTGTTCCCTTCTCTTTCTGGCACATCCCTCCACTACTGTACTGGAGACAGTGCCTTTTAAAACCATACTTAGGTGTCCTCTATTATGAGCTATTATAAGGTCTATTATAAGGTCCTTCAAGGACAGGACCTTAGTCTTACTCATACAGGTAACTCAACATCAAGCACACACAGGATGTGGTATTATGGCACGTGCTCAATAAAAGAGAGGTCCCTTTCAGCAGACTGTGTTTTACCCTGCAAAGCAGTGGAGGGGGGGTTGTCTCCCACCACCCTAATGTAGCATCAGGTCTGTTTTTTTTTTTTAATTTTTTTTGTAGAGACAGAGCCTTACTTCATCACCCTCGGTAAAGTGCCGTGGCATCATATGGCTCATAGCAACCTCCAACTCCTGGGCTTAGGTGAGTCTCTTGCTTCAGCCTCCTGAAATCTTTCAGTAATTTGTATTTTATTTTATTTTTTGCAGTTTTTGGCCAGGGCCAGCACCCTACTCCTTGAGCCACAGGGGTCACCCAATAGAGCACCAGATCTTATCCCAGTTTCTTTTTTTTTTTCTTGAGACAGAGCCTCAAATTGCCACCCTGGGTAGAGTGCTGTGGCATCACTGCTCACAGCAACCTCCAACTCCTAGGCTCAAGGGATTCTCCTGCCTCTGCCTTCCAAGTAGCTGGGACGACAGGTGCCCACCACAACACTGGGCTACTTTTTTTTTTTTTGTTGTTGTTGTTGTTGTTGCAGCCGTCATTGTTGTTTAGCGGGCCCAGGCTAGATTTGAACCTGCCAGCTCAGGTGTATGTGGCTGGTGCCTTAGCTGCTTAAGCCACAGGTACCACGACTTTTTTTTTTTTTTTTCTTAAGAGATAGAGTCTTATTTTGTTGTCCTTGGTAGAGTGCCATGGCGTCACAGCTCACAGCAACCTCCAGCTCTTGGGCTTAGGTGATTCTCTTGCTTCAGCCTCCCGAGTAGGTGGGACCACAGGCACCCGCTACAATGCCCAGCTATTTTTTGTTGCAGTTTGACCGGGGCTGGGCTTGAACCTGCCATCCTCGGTATAGGGGGCCGGTGCCCTACTCACTGAACCACAGGCACTGCCTGAGATCTTACCACCATCTGCCAATCTGCTGGGTAAAAAAAAAGGTATCCCATAATTGTTTTTATTTTCATTTTCCTGACTACTAGTGAAACAGAACATCTCTATGCTTATAGGCCATCGCAACATTCTTTATTCTTTCTTTCTGTTGGATTGTTGCACTTTTACTTATAATTTACTCTTCATCTATTAGGAGAATTAAGCTTTTCTTATAGGTGGTGTGACTTTTTTCTCATGGTATTACTGTTTGTCTTTTGACTTTGGTCACACCGTGTTTTTCCATACAAAAAAATTTAATGTTCATATAGTCAAATATGTGCATCTTTTTCTTTATGTCTTTCAAGGTCACAGATATCTAATAGAGGATATATGTATGTTACACTTATTTATGTAGCAAACATATTTCTAGGCTCTAAAATAAAATAGTTATTCCAGCTCACCTCCACAGCAAATGTATTGGCAACAGTTACTGACATGATGAATTCTTAGGTCTATTCAGTTTTCAGAGCCAACATCTGGTTCTAGTACTTGAAACCAACTTTTATTGAGATGGAAGAATATTTTTCCCATTGGTTTCACCTGCCTGAGTTGAATAAAATGATGAACAGAGTTCACCAGGCTTAGAAGTAGTTAAGAGCTCACTGGTTTTAAAATAGAAAATGCGTGGCACAAACTGTACAATCACCAAGCCTCTGCTTGCCAAAGAAGCCACGTCAAGCAGCTGATGGGGCTGCAGGAGTGCAACATGTGAGTGAATGACCAGAAGGGAAGTTGTCTGCTTGAAATGCAAACAAATGTATGAAACCATGTGACTCAGTGGTCCTCAATCCTCAATCCTGTCCTGCTGAGATATCCCCCTGATCTTTCAAATGAGGTTAGATTTTTGTTGAGGTGTTGAAGTCAGATAATGCCATGGTTTCTACAAAGGCATTTATAGAAAGCAAGTGCGAGAAAATCACATTTGTTTAGTCCTTTTTAATTTGCTTACTAATATCACCACTTTATTATTTATTTATTTATTTATTTATTTATTTTTATTGAGACAAAGTCTTACTTTGTCACCCTCTGTAGAGTGCCATGGCATCATAGCTTACAGTAACCTCAAACTTTTGGGCTCAAGTGACTCTCTTGCCTTAGCCTCCCAAGTAGCTGGGATGACAGGTGCCTGCCACAATGCCTGCCTATTTTTTTTTTCATTAGCATGCCTGGGAAGGGTTAGAACCCACCAGCCCCGGTGCATGTGGCTGGCACCCTAACTGCTGATCTATGGGTGCCCCATCACTGCTTTATTTAAAAAGGGCAGGCTACAGGTTAAAAATTTAGAAAAATAGCACCAGGTGCTGGAAAGGTTGGGGGAGGAGTGCTGAAGAGAGCAAAATCCAGGACAGCCATTCTGCACACAACGTGGCAGGACTCGGTGGCCTGAAACTGACATATGTTGTGAGCCAGCCATTATCTCTACACTCCCAGGGCATTCTGGCACAGGCCCCCTACAGTGTGGTAATGTCCACTGAGGACCGTCGTGGCAGCAGAATGAGAGGCACCCAAAGTGTATTTCCTCCGAGGACTGGATAAGTAAAATGGCAGGGGTATAAACAAGGGTCTAAACTGCAGGAGTGACAGGTATCGAACCAGATATATAAAAGGCAGCACAGAAAGTCCTAGATCACTGCAGGGGGAGTCATAAGCAGAACAAGATCTAGAGGACACTATTTCTGGAAACTCAATAACAGTATCATATTTCTTTTAAGGCTACAGCCACATCCACGAGGGTACATTAAACACAATAAAGGCAGTGTTGATACTGAGGTAGAAATGATGGGGGCTAGAGAAAAAAGAGGAAAGGTACCACAGGAGAGGGCCCAGCACAGGCCAGTGAGGCAAAGAAAAACTTCCTGCTTCTGAGTTCTAAAATTTTAAAAATTACAAAAGATTTCAAGTGACTTATCAAAATACCCAGAGGAGCTACGCCTGGTAGGACATGCCTATAATAATCTTAGCTATTTGGGATGCTAAGTGGGAGCATGGCTGAATCCCCAGGGTTCAAGATAAGGCTGGGCAATGTAGTGGGACCCTGTCTAAAAAACAAAGCAACTCCCTCTCCCCCCCAAAAATACCCAGATGAGGCAGAATGCTACTACTATCCTGGGCCAGCCATGCACTGTAAGGTCACAGGCACCAAGTACCCACAGCAGCCTCCCCAGGCCCAAGGCTGGCAGCAAGGGTGGAGTACCTCATGGTTTTCATGGCCAAGCAGATCTGAAAGGACTTTGAGCACGAGGCCTGCCACCTTGGCACACATGTTCTTCCCTATAGAAAACAAACCAAAATAAAACATGACACATTTAAACACAGAAGCACAGTTTTAGGTCAGGCAGATTTGGGTATAAATCTCAGTTCCTCTGCTTATAAGCTGTGTGACCCTGGGTGAGTCATGTAACTAACCTGGGCCTCAGCTTTCTCCTCTTTAAAATAGGAATTTTTTTCTTTTTGAGACAGAGTTTCGGGAGAGTGCCATGGCGTCACAGCTCACAGTAACTTTAAACTCTTGGGCTTAAGCAATTCTCTTGCCTCAGCCTCCCAAGTAGCTGGGACTATAGGTGCCCGTTAAAACACCTGGTTATTTTTTGGTTGTAGTTGTCATTGTTGTTTGGCAGGCCCGGGCTGGGTTTGAACCCACCAGCTCTGATGTATGTGGCTGGCGCCCTAGTTGCTGAACTACAGGTGCTGGGCCTAAAATAGGGATTCTTATTAATACTACCTCAAAGGGTAATGTATCAAAGGGTGATACAGAAGTAAGTAAGCTAACGTCTGTAAAGAACTTAGGATAGCATGAAACCCAAGTGCTCAATAAATGGTGGTGGTTACTACAGTCAGAGCACAGTGATCACTCTCGTGAAAGTGCAGTATATTATAGAGCTATGTTCTACCTCCCAAGTGACATATTGCGATCACAAAAATCATACAAGTATTTTAATAATTCCAAACATCATCATAATAAGCACAGCAAATAAACACATAAGAAAGCTGCTAAATGTATTAAAAGCTAGAACTTGGTGCATATATACTATTTTTTAAAACAAGACTAAAATAAGTCATTTACTCAGTCAGTATCACAGTTATGAGGTTCAGATACACAGCATCTGAAGGTGAAGATTCTTCTAATAAACACCCTTGAATCAGCTTTTTACCCAGCTAACTTTTTTTTCCAAACCCTGGGGCTGCTCAGACAGGGGTGGCCACAGCCTAGACTTGGCACTGCTTTTATGGGAGCCTCTCTCATCCCAGGTAACAGAGAGTTTCAGTGGGACAGTACTGCAGAAAAGCTAAAATCACGACCTTTACTGATTAAATGTATAAAAGGCCTGTGATGCCCACAGAACATCCTCATCTCAGGGGGCAGAGGAGAGATGACTGTGACTCAGAGCAGGAAGCTAATTTGTTATCACTCCTCCCGTCACTGACTTAATCCTGTAGATTCCTGGGAACACACTTCTCTTCAGAGAAGGGGGGGTCATAATTCTTAATAGCCTACCTTGTATAATGCAACGAAGGTGAAGAAAAATGGAAACAAATTTAGTTTCCTCTTTTTTTTTATTTTTGAGACAGAGTCTCACTTGGTTACCCTTGGTAGAGAGTGCCATGGCATCTTAGCTCACAGCAACCTCAAACTCTTGGGTTCAAGTGATTCTCTTGCCTCAGCCTCCCACGTAGCTGGAACTACAGGTACCTGCCACAGCACCCAGTTATTTTTTTTTTTTTAATGATGTTTATTTTGCTCCAACTTTATTTCCATCTTGTTTAAGAGCTTGCAGAAGAATAACTTAAGACCACTCTGTGGTTGTTCCTACCCATTCAGTGGCCTGAGCAGGAGCTGTAGACCAGTCTTCAGTGGCAGCTGGTTATTTCTTTTTTTAAGAGACAGGGTTTCACTTTTGCTCAGTTGGTCTTGAACTCATGAACTCAGGTAATCCACCTGCCTCAGCCTCCCAATTGCTGGGATTACAGGTGTGAGCTACCACACCCGGCTTTCCTCTTAATGTGGGCGCTGCATAGATACTAGACATTCTTTCCAAGAACGTAATGGTATTTTGGCTTTAGGGACTCAACAGCTTTATAGCTACTTAGAAATGCTTTCTGCTCTTTTTTCTGTTTTCAGTTTAGTAAGAGGAGACTAAAGCAAACCATGTCAGGCTCATGGGTAATCCAGATTCGAGGGCCAGGATCTTGTCCCCTTCCCTACCAGAATGGGGGCAGGGCAGTGAGACCTGCACTCCGGAGGCAGAGGTTCATAAGCAAAGCCACTGAGTACTCCAGTGTGTAGTCAGACAGGCAGTCAGGGTCCTTCAGAATATCAATCAGCCAGAAGATGAGACCATCTTGAATCATCGCTGTCTGCAGCGGGCGCCTAGGACAAAACGCCTAAGGTAAATTAAAACTGGCAAGAAACTTTTCATATAAGAGTATATAGGTGTTGTAAGGTGTGGTGACAGGTACCTATAGTCCCAGCTACTTGGGAGGCTGAGGCAGGAAGACCACTTGAGCTCAGGAATCTGAGGTTGCAGTGAGCTATGATGATGACACTGAGCTCTGGCCTGGAGAGAGTGCAAGAGAGCAAGATTCACTTGCAACAGAGAGAGACTCTGTCTAAAAAAAAAAGAGTATGTAGTAATGTGAATGAATGTCAGAAATGACAAACTGTACAGGAGGTACAGACTCAGGAATATTTTATTGTTAAACCTATATAACTAAAAAAACAAAAATTCTTTGCCTGGGGCCAGGCACGGTGGCTCATGCCTATAATCCTAGCACTCTGGGAAGCCGAGGCAGGTATATTGCCTGAGCTCACAGGTTCAAAACAAGCCTGAGCCAGAGCGAGACCTTGTCTCCAAAAATTAGCTGGGCATTGTGGCAGGTGCCTAAAGTCCCATCTACTGGGGAGGATGAGGCAAGAGAATTGCTTGAGCCCAAGAGTTTGAGGTTGCTGTAAGCTATGATGCCATGGCACTCTACCAAGGGTGACAAAGTGAGACTGTCTCAAAAAAAAAAAAAAAAAAAAAAAAAACTTTTCCTTTTAGAAACCTAAAGGTTTACAGAAACATAAGGAAGTAAGGAAGCCTCCTACTTTGAAAACTTCCTTGTCAATATTTAAAATTGGTTTAAATATTTACTTAAAATTTTAACAGATATTTACTGATAGTAAATACTTACTCAACACAGGAAACTGGGCCACAGAAATACTTCTTTGACAAATAGATTTTTACCTGTGCTCTATATAATCCAGCTTAAGTGCTTTGAGCTACATGAATATAAAGAAAAACAACCAAAAAAAGAGCAAAAGCCCAGCTTGATACCCTTTGATTCAGATCACTAACATAGAGTAAGGGTAGCTTAACAACCTGGGTAACACAAGTTATTAAGGAGTGATTTTTCACCCAAAGTCTAGGTTAAAATCTTACTAAAATCTACTAAAACCTAATGTAGAACAGTAAATGTCATCATGTCAGCCTTAAGAACTGATAAGATTTAGTGTGGCATGAGAAACCATATTAATTATTTGAAAATCAAAACACCATGGAGAAGCCAGCACTACACATCTCCTGATTAAGAGGTTATGATAAAACCATTACCCAGTACAGGACAGCGAAGCCAGTATCATTTTTTCCAACTGTTCTTTTTTTTTTTTCTGAGACAGAATCTCATTATGTTGCTCTCAGTAGAGTGCTATGGGTTCACAGCTCACAGCAAATTCAAACTCTTGGGCTTAAGGGATTCTCTTGCCTCAGCCTCCCAAGTACCTGGGATTACAGGTACCCACCACAACGCTTGGCTATTTTTTTGTTGTAGTTGTCGTCGTTTAGCAGGCCTGAGTCAGGTTTGAACCCACCAGCTCCAGTCTATGTAGCTGGCGCCCTAACTACTGACCTACGGGCATCGAGCCTCTGTCAGGTCTTATCCGTGCATCTACCTCAGCCTGGCATATGGTCTGAGTTACAATCTATAATAGCACCTGGGGCTGGCATGGTGGCTCACACCTATAATCCCAGCACTCTGGAAAGCCAAAGCAGGTAGATTGCTTTGAGCTCAGGAGTTCAAGATCAGCCTGAGCAAGAGTGAAACTCCATCTCTACTAAAAATAGAAAACTACCCAGGTGTTGTGATGGGTGCCTGTAGTGTCAGTTACGTGAGATGATAAGGCTGGAGGATCACCTCACCCAAAAGACTAAGTTTGCTGTGAGCTATGATGATGCTATGGCACTATACTCAGGGAGACAGAGTAAGACTCTGTCTCAAAAATAAATAAATAAATAAATAAATAAACAAACAAACAAATAAATAAACAAATAAATAAATAATGGCACCTGGTGGGACTCAAATAAGTCCATTAGGTAAATGTAATGGTGCTTTTAAAATGTTTTACTCCATCCCCAGCGACCTTGAGCAGCATAGTTTGGTAGAACAGAGATAAGCTTTCCAGCTCTATCTTGGAAAGCCACTCAACCTCTCCTAAGTTTTAGAAAAATATCCTGTGCCTTCTATGTTGTTATGGGAATTAAATAAGCATTAATAGTGGCTAAAATAACTCCAGTCTGATGTCACAGGAGCCATGTGACCTCCTGCACAGTCATCACCTGAGGCTGAACTTTTGCAAGGCCCCAAGGACATTCTCCCGGGTGATGACATCCTTGTCCTCCTTCAGCCTTCCCTCCAGCATCCACAGCACCATTTTGTTCTGAGCAAGGTAGAGGCGACCTAATAGGATACCAGAGATGAAACAGGTGAAAGGTGAACAGAATTTATCTGGTATGCTCTAATACCATTTTCTATGACAACTTTGTTTACATATAACAGTAGCATTTGAGTAATTTTACATTCTTTTTTTAGAGACAGAGTCTCACTTTGCCACCCTTGGTAGAGTGCCGTGGCTCACAGTCATAGCAACCTCCAGCTCTTGAGCTTAGGTGATTCTCTTGCCTCAGCTTCCCCAGGAGCTGGGACTACAGGCACCCGCCACGACACCCAGCTATTTTTTTGTTTTGCCATTTGGCCGGGGCTGGGATCAAACCTGCCACCCTTGGTATGTGGGGCCGGCGCCCTACTCACTGAACCACAGGCACTATCCTGTAATTTTACATTCTTATTAAAATTTATTAAAATGTATTTCTTATACAAGTTGCTTGTATTCAATCATCTATCTAATGAATAGAAAAAGCACTTTCCTGGTAAGCCAAACTTAACTCATCACTATATTTTTGTTTGGAGCACTGTCCTTTTATTTGCCAAAAATTCTGAACTCAACAGTAACATCTTCAAGAAGAAAAGGGGGGTGGATCTGTGTGTTACATGTAGGAGCCCTTGGCCTTTACAATAGAGGCAGCAGAGTGCTGCCACACTTCCTGCTCTCTCTAGACATGCCCAGGACCTGGGGGAGAAGGTGGGAGCCACATCTGAAATTTTATGATAATCTCACAAAAATCACTAGCCTGCTATGGATTTCTGAACTGATACAGAAGAGGTTAATTAAGGACACAAGTTTCAAAAGTATTACTATATGAATAGGACGTATCTTAGCTTAAAATAAATATTTTCCAAATGAATAGAAACATGAACAGATGAAGGAATGAACAAAGATTTGGAATAGCATATATTAAAAAACTTGAAAACTCCCTTTATTCACATTAAAAAGAGCTCAAATAAGAACTTATCCAAATAGCATGTTGCAAAATCATTTTGAATTCAGTTATGGTGGCATCTTTTTGAAACAGTCTCACTCTGTCACCACAGCTAGAGTGCAGTGGCATCATCATAGTTCACTGCAACCTTAAACTCCTGGGCTCAGGCGATCCTCCTGCCTCAGCCTCCCAGGTAGCTGGGACTACAGATGCCCTCCACAATACCAGGCTAATTTTTTTATTTTTTAGTAGCAATGGAGTCTCACTTATGCTCAGACTGATCTTGAACTCCTAAGCTCAAGCAATCCACCCACCTCAGCCTCCCAGAATGCTAGGATGAGCCACAGCACCTGGCCTAAATTCTTTGATTTAAGAATTTATAGCCTTTTCTCCAGACATGGTAGCTTATACCTGTAATTCTAGCACTCTGGGAGGCCGAGGTGGGTGTATTGCTTGAGTTCACGAGTTCGAGACCAGCCTGAGCAAAAGCAAGACCCTGTCTTTACTAAAAATAAAAAAACCGACTCTGCGCCATAGTTCAGTGAGTAGGGCGCCAGCCATATACACCGAGGATGTGAAGGAAGCAGCCCGGCCCAGGCCTGCTAAACAACAATGACATTTGCAACCAAAAAAAAAAAAAAAAAAAAATAGCCAGGTGTTGTGGCATGTGCCTATAGTCCAGGAGGCTAAGGCAAGAGAATCGCTTAAGCTCAAGAGTTTGAGGTTGCTGTGAGCTGTGACACCACAGTACTCTACCAAGGGCAACATAATGAAACTGTCTCAAAATAAATAAATAAATAAAAATAAAAATAGAAAAACTGAGGCAAGAGGATCCCTTGAGCCCGAGTTATAGGGTGTTGTGAGCTATGACGCCACGGCACTCTACCCAGGTCAACAGCTTGAGACTCTGTCTAAAAAAAAAAAAAGAATTTATAGTCTTTTTTTTTTGTTGTTGAGCCAGAGTCTTACTGTGTCGCCCTTGGTCAAGTGGTGTGGTGTGATAGTTCAGAGCAACCTCAAACTCTTGGAATTAAGAGATTCTCTCTCCTCAGCCTCTCAAGTAGCTGGGACTACAGGTCCTGCCACAACGCCTGCCTATTTTTTTGCTGCAGTTGTTATTCTTGTTTGTCAGGCCCAGGCTGGGTTCAAATCTGCCTGCCTTGGTGCATGTGGCTGGAGCCCTAACCACTGAGCTATGGGCACTGAGCCGAATTTATAGTCTTGTGAAGGAAACCATGCAGTTTTTATTGGAATCAACTTTAATTCACCTTAAGTAGAAAATTATAGAAAATGTATTCATGACTCGGCACCCGTAGCACAGTGGTTATCACATCAGCCATATGCATGGAGGCTGGTGGGTTTGAACCCAGACTGGGCCAGCTGAACAACAATGACATCTATAACAAAAAAATAGCCAGGTGTTGTGTTGGGCACCTATAGTTCCAGCTACTTGGGAGGCAAAGATAATCACTTAAGCCCAAGAGTTTGAGTTTGCTGTGAGCTGTGATGCCACAGCACTCTACCAAGGGTGCTATACTGAGACTCTTTCTCAAAAAAAAAAAAAAAGAAAAGAAAATGCATTCACCACCTGTTACATACTTGAAAGCAAAATAAGCCATATTATGTTACAAAACAAGAAAGCTTATAAAATGTAACTAGAAGACTTACAAAATAAACTTCAAAACCAAAATGTGTTCTGACATAAACTACCACGCTATGACAACTACTAATCTTTGTAAAAGACCTTAGGTGAATTATGAATTAAACAGTAAATATGTGAGGAGATGTATATTATCTCTAAGAAACTTGGGAAGAATGCCCATTTCCAAAGGAAAAACATGTCAGTAAGACCTAGCTCTTCTCTTTGAGGAAAGCTGCCATCTCACCTTCAGCTAGTGACGCAAAAGCGTTGATGAGCCTGGCCATGTACTGCCGCACCACCTCACTCTTTGAGTGCAGCAACTGAAGCACATTCTTCTGCGGGGGAAAAAAAATCCAGAGATTAAAAAAAGGGAAAGGTAAACATATGTCCCCTCTTTGGGCTTGGTTGTTCTCTTTCCCAGCCTAAAGTTATAAGAGATAAAATAAACAGACAAAAGCCAAACATTTCATCTACAACTCTTGATTTTCCCATGATATTTGATGAGATTTAGAAAAAAGAAATTAGTCAGATTTCTAAACGAAATGAGTTAATTACACGAAGCACTGAGAACTGTGACTGCCCAGAGGCAGAGTGCTGTGTGTTGTTATTGTTGCTGCTGTTGTCCTAGGTGAAAATGGTAGATTCAACAGACACATCTAATTTTTCTCCTTCTAAACCACAGTAAAACTACTGTAAGTGGACATTTTATAAAGACATAAATTTCTAAGGACAGGAGAAACCAAACAACACAATTTTGGAAGCTGGAACCCAGAACAGTAACATCGGGCTTAGTAGGCTCAAGAATGCCAAACCTCAAGGCAGCAATGGGCAATGCAAAATTACCTAGTTTCTATTGTTTACTCCCTAAAAGGCTTAAGAATTAGGAAAAAGTGGGGCATGGTGGCTCATGCCTATAATCCTTAGTATTCTAGGAGGCCAAGATGGGAGGTTCACTTGAAGCCAGAAGTTCCAGATCAGCCTGGACAAGAGTGAGACCCCATCTATATACTAAAAATAAAAAAATGAGGGCAGCACCTATGGCTCAGTGGGTAGGGCACTGGCCCCATATATGGAGGATGGCAGGTTCGAACCTACCCCTGGCCAAACTGCAACAACAACAACAAAAAAGCCGGACATTGTGGTGGACACCTGTAGTCCCAGCTACTCAGGAGGCTGAGGCAAGAGAACTGCCTAAGCCTAGGAGTTGGAGGTTGCTGTGAGTTGTGATGCCAAGGCACTCTACTGAGCGCGATAAAATGAGAGTCTGTCTCTAAAAAAATAAAAAATAAGAAATAAATAAATAAATAAGCACACCTGTAGTCCCAGCTACTCAGCTACTGGGGAGGCTGAGGCAGAAGAATCATTAATTTAAGTCCAGGAGTTTAAGGTTGCAGGGAGCTATGCTGACACTACTGCCCTCTAGCCAGGTGACAGAGTGAGAATGTCACAAACAAACAAACAAACAAATGAAAAAGAAGATACTTTGTCCATGGCTATATCACCCCAAACATACCTGATCTTGTCTGACCTTAGAAGCTAAGCAGTGTATGGCCTGGTTAGAAGTTGGATGGGAGAAGTAAGAAAAAGAAAGAAGAATGACTAAAAGTTATTCAAGAGCAGCTAGATCTCATTCCTGATGCTCCAGCTCAGGGCTGGAGAAGGGGTTCTCATGTGAAGGTGACACAAAAGGTCTATGGAACAGAGGACACTGACACAGGTGAGCAGGAGGTCTAGAGCAAATGGAGGGTTCAGTGTCTAAATGCAGGATGAATGCTAGACAGCCACCCGCACTCTTCCCCCATTTTCTCCCAGAACACTGGCAATCAGACTCCTACCCTCTAGGAGGAGATTAAAAGAGTCTTCTCAGAGGACAATGACCAGCCCAAGGGGAAGTAACTAGACACTCTGCCCAATAAATGGCTCACCCAGATTCTCAGTGGAACTGGACAGGGACAGGCCCTACCCTCACTCTCAGGACTTCCAATTGGCTTTTCAGTTCTCTCACTTTCAGTATTTCCTTAAGAGATACCAAGGACTACCAGGCTTCCGAGGAGAGTACCAACATGGAAGAAAGGGCCAGAACAAATGGGGAGGAAATGAGACTGTGTAAGGAGAAGAAAACTGAACAAAAAGTCATCACTATATCCTTATAGATAAAAGAAGTTGTATCACAGCCAAAAAAAAAAAAAAAAGAGAGAGAGAGAGAGAGAGAGAATGCTATAAAAAAGAAAATAAAAAATTCAATAGAAGGGTTGAAAGTAAAGATGAGGAAATCTCCAAGAAAGGGGAACAAAAAGAAAAATAAGATATGAGAGAATAGATTAGAAAAATAGAGAATCCATTCAGGAGGTCTAACATTCAAAAAGAGACAGCAGAAGAAACAGACCAGGAGGAAACCATCAACAAAATAACTCAAGTAACATTCCCAGAACCGAAGCTGTCAGACTGAAAGGACCCACAAAGCACTCACAATAGATTAAAACACACCTCACGAAGGACATCAATGGGAAGTTTAACACTGGGGATAAGGAGAAGATGCTTCTAGAGAGAGAAAAACAGGTCACATGGCTGGGTGCAGTGGCTCACAGGTCACATAGCTAGGTGAGGGAACTCCCAGCACTCTGGGAAGCCAAGATGGGAGGATCATGTAAGTGCAAGAGTTCAAGATCAGCCTGAGCAAGAATGAGATCCTGTCTCTACTAAAATTAGAAAAATTAGCCAGGTCATGTACAAAAGACCAGAAATTAGAATGGGTTTAGATTTCTCAACAGCAAAACTGGGGACCTAAAAGACGATGGAGCAATGTCTTCAAATTCTGAAGGAAAAGCATCTACAACCCAGAATTCTATACAAACAATAAAGACACTTTTAGTCCATGCATGGTCTCAAACAGTACATTTCCTGCACACCCTTTCTCTAGAAGCTGTTATCTAAAGGACACGCTCTACCAACTAAGAGAATAAATCAAGAAAGAAGACAATATGAAATTGTGGAAACAGGTACAATTTAATAGAAGTTTGGTGAGAAGACTGCTGGTATAGACAGCCACCAGTCTAGACTGAACCGAGCTGACTCAGAAGGGTGACATGCTGAAGGCTGTTGTCCCCAAGATACCTACTGGCATCACACCATCTTTATTTAGGTCAAATTTTTATTGAAGTATAATACCTATACAGAAAGCTGCAGAGATGATAAGTGATGAGTTTTCACAAAGTGAACATGTGGATAAACTGGCTACTCAAAACTCATGACATGTATTGCCTGTATGCACAACAGATTAATGTGCAAGCCACTTTCCCAGGGTACTGTTGCTATGGTTTGAGTGTCTCTACCAAAACTCATGTTGAAATTTAATTGCCAGTATACCTCTGGCCTCCTGAATGGATTAATGCCATCACTGCAGGAGTGGGTTAATTATCCTGGGAGTAGGATAAAAGGGTAGGTTCCATCTCCATTCTCTGTCTAGTGTGCCTGCTTCTGCCATGGATGACCCGTGCCACATGCTGGTGCCGTCCTCTTGGACTTCCCAGCCTCAAGACACCTGTGGGCCAAATAAACTTCCATTGTTTATAAATTACCCAGTCTGGTGCCCATAGCACAGTAGTTACGGCACCAGTCTTATGCACTGAGGCTTGTGGGTTCGAACCCAGCCCAGGCCAACTAAACAAGAATGACAACTACAACAATAACAAAAAATAGCCTGGTGTTGTGGCGGGTGCCTGTAGTCCCAGCTACTTGGGAGGCTGAAGCACAAGAATCATGTAAGCCCAAGACTTTGAGCTTGCTGTGAGCTGTGACAGCACAGCACTCTACTGAGGGCAACATATTGAGGCTCTGTCTCAAAAAAAAAAAAAAAAAAAACAAAAGTTACCCAGTCTGTGGTATTCTGTTACAGTGGCAAGAAATGGCTAAAGACAGCTGTTTAATCAGTGAGCACTGAGAGTGTTTGATATGCCACACATTGTGAAGCTTAACTGTAGCTTTATATTTTAGGGCATTCTGATAAAAATTCAACTGAAATAATAAAATGCAGCACCCTCTTACAAGTTCAAGATCTTTGTACTGTCCAGTGAAATTGGCTGCAAATATATAAGGAGGGGTAAGGAGAAGGGAGGGGGAGCAGCAGCACATGGAGACTACTTGGTGCCAGGCCGGGGCTAAGGAGTCCTGTTCTCTGGGCACAGGTCTGATGGCAATTCATCTCACCCCAAATGTCATACTTTTCCCACTGGGTCAGTAGACTTATCTGGTCCGGAGCTGTATACACATATAAATATTGTGTAAAAGACATATTTTTTTAGTCAAGCCCAGATAAGAGAAAACCTGAATTTACTTACATACCTTGCCCATCCTAAGTCATGCTCAGTTTCTAGGACTCACGGTACAAAGTGAAGAGCAGGAAAGAGTTGGGAATTTGAGAAAAGGAAAACAGTAGAAAAGAGCTCTAGAGATGAATCAAGCAATCGTAAAATTTTTAGAACTCTGTACTGTAAGGTACCTAGTGAGATCTGTTATCCAAGGTGAACAACAGTTCTCAATAGTTACCTAGCTCAAGGCTGCCACATGGTCACTGTGCTAAAATGCACATAGAAGTGAAAGCTTCTTCCATCTGCTAAGATCACTCCCTAGAACTGAAGGCCCTGGCCAGGCACTGGCCCACCCACCTGGTTGTGGCTATGACAGTCTAAGAGGTCGTTGCTGATGTAGGCCTGCAGAACCGTCTCCCTCTGTTCTCCAGGATGGGAGGTGGTCAAGCGCTAGAATGAAGAAAAGCAAAAGTAACAAGACCTAAGTGTTAGCATGGGGGAAAAATTTTCATATAACAGGCATGCTTTCAATGGCAGTACTAGTTAACTATAACAAAATAAATAATAACCAGCTGGGGGCTGGATAACTAACCAGCCAATTAACAAGAATTTATAATATACTTCCTAATGGGTGAAGCAGTGAATGCTAGAGTGAACGTATCACATGAAGTCTCCAGAGAAGTGAAGTGGCAAGATTCCAAATTACATAAGTGCTAATAAGGAAGAGCTCACCAACCCCTCAAGGGGCTTTTTTTTCTTTTTTTGAGATGAAGTCTCACTTTGTTGCCTAGGCTAGAATGCCATGGTGTAAGCCTAGCTCACAGCAACCTCAAACTCCTGGGTCCAAGCGCTCCTCCTGCCTTAGTCTCTCAAGTAGCTGGGAATACAGCCACCTGCTACAAGGCCCAGGTAATTTTTTCTATTTTTAGTAGAGACAGGATCTTGCTCTTGTCCCAAACTCCTGGCCTCAAGCGATCCTCCCACCTTGGCATTCCACAGCACTAGGATTACAGGCATGATCTACCTGGCCCAGCCTGAGAGGGGCTTTTCTTTTGGGAAGGGGCTGAAGAGTTGGCCCCTGAAGAATGAGCAGTCTAATAAGCAGCACTGAGGAATGTGAGTGTGGTCCTGCTCAGGGTGGTTCAAAAATACAGGGTGCGTTTGAGTAGGCTCAATGGATGCTTGACATGTGCCACATTGGACTCTTATCGTATCCTCAATAGTCTGTAACAGAGCAGTTGTGTGTGTGTGGGGGGGTGCGTAGCGGTAGCTAGGTGGAATTCTAAAAAGTCTGTAAGTTTCTGTAAGAAAAAATTTACATTGTGATAGGGCTAGAAGAAAACTTCTAAGTGGGGATCGTATGAAATATGCGGGCATGTGCACATGGTGTGGAGAGGTGTGAGTTAGGACATGACAAAGCCATGTAACTGAAGTGAGCAAGCGTCCTTGCTTCTCCAGGAAAGTCTTACAAAATAAAAATCCTGAGGCTGCAGGGCCTGCCTTTGGCCAAAGAGAAGCCAATGTGCAAAGACCATTCTGGTTCTTGGTGTGAACAAGTGGACAGCACATGCAAAAGGCACCCCAGAGTGGGAGGGAGAGCTGAAGAGGTCCCCAGAGGCAGCTGCTGCTGATACACCTGACCACCATGGCTGCGGGAAGGCTTTAAAGGAGGAATATGCCCAGAATGCCACATGAAACGCTGCTGAGCTGGTGAGTTCATTGAGGTTGAGGCAAGGGCAAGGAGCTGGATGGGATTACTGAAGAGGGACAGAGAAAAACAAACAAAAAAAACCCCGTTCGTTTTTCTTATGGATACTGAAAATGTCACTCTCTCAGCAAAGGAAGACCCTGCTTCCTCAACAGGCTCAGGAGGCACCTAGACTGAGATGTGCTGAGTGAGCAAACCAAGAGCCAAATAAGAGTTTGACAACCTGAACAGAGAGAGGCAAATGGCCAGGGCAGAAAATGGAATACATGCTGCCCTGCCCAGACCTGCCAAATGACTCAGAGGAATCCGATATAGGATTGTTGGAGCAGGTATCTCTGCTTGCCCCAGGACTCTGCTGATGGTGGAGTCTCAGTCCTCCAGACATCTGAGGAAGCACCACCAAACATCAAAGTGTGAAAGTTTCTAGCTAGGGACAGGGAAACTGCTCAAAGGATTTTGATACCAACATACCTTGAAATTTGGAGTTCCATGAAGGAGTGTGGTGCTTTTGACTTAGAATGAACCATTCATTAAACCTGCAAATTCTCAAAGCGTAGTGTGGGGAATCATAAAGAGTCTCCCAAATCCTTTCAATGGGTCTACAATGTCATGATTATTTTCATACTACTCAAATATGACTTGCTTTACTTGCTTTTTTTTTTTTTTTTTTGAGACAGAGCCTCAAGCTGTCACCCTGGATAGAGTGCTGTGGCATCACTGCTCACAGCAACCTCCAACTCCTGGGATTACGCGATTCTCTTGCCTCAGCCTCCCAAGTAGCTGGAACCACAGGCACCCATCACAACGCCCGGCTATTTCAATGGCAGTACCAGCTGTCATTGTTGTTTGGCAGGCCCAGGCTGGATTCGAACCCGCCAGCTCAGGTGTATGTGGCTGGGGCCTTAGCTGTTTGAGCCACAGGCACCGAGCCTTTATTTGCTTTTTTCATGCTCAATCTCTCTCTCTCTTTTTTGTTTTTTTTTTTTTTTGAGACAGTCTCAGTCACTCTCAGTAGAGTACTGTGGCATCATGGCTCACAGCAACCTCACACTCTTAGGCTCAAACGATTCTCTTGCCTTAGCCTCCCAAGTAGCGGGGCCTACAGGTACCCGCCACAAGACCCAGCTATTTTTAGAGACAAGGTCTTCCTCTGGCTCAGGCTGTTCTCTACCTCATGAGTTTAGACAATCTACCTGTCAGCCTTCCAGATTACTAGGATTACAGGCATGAGCCACTGGCCTGGCCCATGTTCAACTGCTTAGAGCTGTATGAATTATGGTGCTGTGACAAGTGAAATACAAAAGCAGACATGAGGATCCATCTGTCCTCCATTGAGCCAGATATTAAAGAAATTTGCAAAAAATATAAAATGAGGCTATCCTTGGTAATTTTCTCAGTATTTAAGAAATAGTTATTTTTCATAAAAAGTGCTATTTATGTTAACATGTCATTTATTGTTGTTCATTTTAAGTTAATTAATAAACACATCTTAAGAATTTTCTCATTTTTAATTTCTAATATTATAAAAATTCGTACATAAAATTCACATAAACAAAAGCTCTTTGAGGTCCTCAGTAATTTTGGGGAGTGGAAAGAGCTCTGAGGCCAAAAAGCTTGAGAAATAACTGCAGGCTTACACTGTGATCAATCTGAAGACTTGGGGGGAAAAGTAAAAACATAGGCTTGCTTCCCCTAGAGCCTTGTTAACATCTCTTACCCTTGAACCTGCCCAGGGCAGGTTCCTGAACAGAGGTCTCTGTGGGGCTGTGGAGGAGCCCAACTCTGTGCTCTCCTACGAGGGCCCCCATAGGCAGGGAGATGGGGATCATGACCAGGAAAGGGCCACACAGCAGGAGCACTCTCCAGGGCCTTGAACTTGCATGTATCATATCACACAACGGCAATGACAACTATGATACAGGATTGTTGGAGTTTTTTATTAAGAGACAGGGTCTCACTGTCACCCACAATGAACTGCAGTACCATGATCCTGGGCTCAAGTGATCATCCTGCTTCAACCTCTGGAATAGCTGGGACTATGGGCACTTGTTACCATGCCTGGATTTTTTTTTTATTTTTTGTAGTGAAGTGATCTCACACTGTTGCCCAGGCTGGTCTTGAACTCCTGTCCTCAAGTGATTCTCTTTCCTTGGCCTCTCAAAGTACTGGGATTACAGGTGTAACCCACCATGTCAGGCCAATATAGGGTTTTTTTTTTAAGGAGCCCAAGGCTACAGATGCTGTTTTAAACTTTCTTTCTCAGTGTCAGAAAGCAGCAGGAAAAAACATTTTTAATAGCTATCTTAAAAGATATGAGCACAGTAGTCAGCCAAGAAAATTGGCGTTGGTTTTGTTTTATGTTCAACTTCAAGGATAAGTACCTACCCAGCGCAGAGCCTGCAACAAGAAGGCTTTTAAGCGATCACTCCCCCAAATCAAATCCTTCTTCAGTTTCTCATAATCCAGGGAGGGCAGTAATGGGACATCTTTCAATCTCCTATTTAGCAATGAAAGTTCAAAGAGAAAGAAAAGGGCAAAAGGGCATATTCATTACAACTCCTGAGCATCACGGCACCAAACTAGAGCTGCAGACAGAAGAGCCCAGCAGTGGACAGCTGTCTCCTGGGCTCCCAGAATGAACTCGCAGCTTCTACCTGGGGGCTGGCTGGGTTCCAGGTTCTCTGCCCCTACTTCAACTGGCTCAGTCCCACGTGTTCTGCTGGATGGACTGAGGTTCTGTTTAATATTTTTCCTAAAATGAGGAGTCTCTCCCTGAACAGACTAAGAAACTTCCACATCCACCTTAGGCCAGGTTTCCATATAGAGAAAACAAACAGCTGTGGAGGCTTCCTAACTTTCCACCCAAGTTCTGCTTAGAACTCTGAGCAAAGCCCAAATACTATCAAGCAGCTCCATCCACCCCCCAGTTCTACATACAAATCTGAAGCCACTGTGCCTCTCCAGCCCGAGGGACTTGATGGCGGAGTGTGAAGGAAAGATGAGGGGTGAGGAAACAAGTGTGAAGAGGAAGTGGGTGGATGGCTATGCCACAAAGGTAGAAGCCAGTGGTCAGGAAGCAGGGTGAGGGGTATAGTTATGAGACAGGTTGTAGGGTGATTTGAAGACTCTCCTCAAGAAGATTCCAAACCAAAGAACTCAGGGGAGCCAGGTTTCAATTAAGAGAGATCTTTCTTTTATTAATTAAAAAATATTGATTATAATTAATTATATATTTATGATATTTTGATGCATGTATATGGTATGTAAGGATCAAATCAGGCTGGTCTTAAACTCATGATCTCAAGCAATCCAACCACCCTGGCCTCCCAGAGTGCTAGGATTATAGGCATGAGCCACCGCGCCCAACCTACATCCTAGTTTTTTTTAATGTTAGTTTTTAAAAGATAAAATGAGATTTTCTTAGAGGGTCCAGAAGAAAGGGACCGAAAAGAGGGCAACAAATGAGACCTCAGTAAACTTTTCTGGGGAAGAGTGTCTCCTACTTTTACATCAAATAGTAAACTCATGTACATGTGCACATTGATTACTCTGGCAATTTTTTTCCTGAGGCAGACACTATCTTGACTTTAAAAATTAATAGAGCCAATTTTAAAATTTTTATTATAAATAACTGGCCCATATTCTTCAAAACTGTCAAGGCATAAAAGACAAAGACTGAGGAATTTATTTTAAATCAAAGGAAACTAAGAAGACATGATAACTAAATCAAAATAATGGAACAATTGATAAAATGTGAATAAGGTCTGTGGATTACATGACAATATTGTATCAATGTTAATTTTCTGATTTTGATAACTACTAGGCTTGTGTAAAAATTTTTTTTTTTTTTTTAGACAGAGTCTCACTATATCGCCCTGGGTACAGTGCCACTGCGTCACAGCTCACAACAACTCAATTTCCTGGGCACAACAAGCTCAAGCGATTCTCTTGCCTCAGCCTCCAAAGTAGCTGGGACTACAGACGTCCACCACAACACCCGGCTAAAATTTTGTTGCAGCTATCATTGTTGTTTAGCTGGCCTTGGACCGGGTTCGAATCTGCCACCCTTGGTGTAACCAAGTGTGCTATGGGCGCTGAGCCAGCTTATGTAAAATATTAACACTGGGAAATCTGGGGGAAGGGTAAGAATTCTTTATACTATTTTTGCAGCTCTGAAATTATTTTAACAAGAAAATTTTAAAAAGCTTTTAAATTTAAATGGGCTCTTGTTCTAGACAAAGAAGTTCCATGGTAAAGCCAAGTTTAATATGTCCTGCAGCTGCGGTGAATCCTTTGAAGGGAAGAAACACTATCATATTTGGACCATCTATACATCACAGTAAAAAGTAACATTACCAACTAAGTTTATTACTAATTAAATTTACCAGCAACTACGCTGCTTGATAGCTCTATACTTCTGTGATCCAGCCACTCTCTTGCTGTCCAAGGAGACTATGTCGGCCTTTACTATCTGCAGGTGGCCTTGCCTCTTATGTCACTGAGAATAATATCAGCAAATCCTGAGAGTATTTGCTATGTCCCTGGCACTGTCCTTAGGGTATTCTATCTTCACAGCAATCTTATAAAAGCATTATTCTTCTTCTCATTTTGTAAATGAGGAAACTGAGGCACAGAGAAGTTATATAAGTAGGCCAAGGTCACAGAGCTGGATGCAAAGGTGAGATTTTAACTGTCTACACTTATAAGCACTATACTATACAGCTGCCAAAGTGGCAGGAGAGAACTAAGTGCAGGTCAATGTCAGACTCAGGCAGGACTGCAGGAGGAGGAATGTTGTGACTGTCTCAGGTGTCTGAGGAATCTCATAGCTCCATTCCCCCTGTACACATAGGCACACAACTGACTCAGAGGTTCACCAGACTCCATCCTAGTCCTCATGTTCAAGTCAAAGGTCTTCAACTTCTTTACTGCTATAGCACACATACCTGATGAAATGCACATGTGTGAGATACTCCCCTGGGTATCCCATGGCCCTGGTCACATCATGAGCCAGCAGAGAACATAAAATCGGGGACTGCAATGCTATTGACTATTGATTACACTATGACAGCAGATTAAATTCATTTTATAGAATACCACAGGAATAATTCAATAGTCTTTTTCTATTTGATGCTACCTTAACAAAATAAATAGAATTAACATTAAAAGATAATTCCAATTCAATATTACTTATCAGTACTAGGATTTCCTTAAATATCCACATGTAGCTCTAGCTCAAAGGCATTATTCTAAACTAGGCTGCTAAGATAAGTGTTTATTAAAGATAGTTTGAATTCCAGTTTTACACATTCCTGTTCTCCTTAATAAAAATTCCTGTGAGGAGTTACTTACGCGGGTGCCAAGGAAGCACGTAACATGGTGGAAGCCTGAGGGGAAGGGGACAAATAAAAGAAAACAGATTGTATTAGATGCTGACAATAATGCATTGATCCTAAATTAACTGCACAGAATCTGTTGAGAGAACTTTTAATCCTCCAGGACTTGGCAGATAAAGTCACACCTGATTTAAAAATCAGCCCAAACCCATGTTAAGTCACATCACCACTGATATATCTCGAGAGCCACCCACCCTGGTGTTGCTGGACCAGTCTAAGAAAAGCTCCGGGTAGGCTGGGTGCGGTGGCTCACACCTATAATCCTAGCACTCTGAGAGGCCGAGGTGGATGGATTGCTTGAGCACAAAAGTTCAAGACCAGCCTGAGCAAGAGCAAGACCCTGTCTCTACTAAAAATAGAAAAACTGAGGCAGGAGGATTGCTTCAGCCCAGGTTGGAGATTGCTGTGAGCTATGACGCTACGGCACTCTAACCAGGGTGACAGCTGGAGACTCTGTCTCAAAAAAAAAAAAAAGAAAGAAAGAAAGAGAAAAGTCCCAGGGAAACCAGGTAGATTCTCCCTGTCCAAACCCCCAAGGGCATTTTAAGCTGCCCAGTTGAAGACCTTAGAATAAAAGCAATGTGGACCTTTATCAAGATTTTCTCTTTAAGTATAAAATTAACACATGCATTTTGTACTAAGTCAAACACTCTAGAGGTATTTAAAGAAAAAATTAACAATTCCCCTTTCACTCCATTCTATTTTAGAAACTTCCACATCCAATGACTCCACAAACCCAGAGTTATCACAGATAGGACTTGAGACTCATCCAGGGGGCTGTGGCTTGGATTTCCACCTAGAGAGTTGAGAGTTGGTACCAGACAGTCTCCTGGTCAGCTCCCCCTGTCGACTCCTGCCTCAGGACACTCACAGTAGGGTAGAATGGGCCCCTCACTCCCAGCAACCCAACGTTCCTCCAGTATCTCTGCATTCACATTTGCCCAGGGAGAATAGGACAGACCACGGCCTTTTCAAATGCTACAGGCCATGCAAAGATGTATGCAGCATCACTGAAACAGCAACAAATGAAAAAGTTACCTAAATAAATAAAATACAAACATGGAGCCAGACGCAGTGGCTCATGCCTGTAACCCAGCACTCTGGGAGGCCAAGGCAGGTAGAATGCCTGAGCTCAGGAATTCAAGACCAGCTTGAACAAGAGTGAGACCCTATCTCTAAAACAATAGCTAGGCATTGTGGCAGACGCTTGTAGTCCCAGCTACTTGGGAGACTGAGGCAAGACTGGATCAATTGAACCCAAGAGTTTGAGTTTGCTGTGAGCTCTGACACCACAGCACTCTACCAAGGGTGACAAAGTGAGACTCTGCCTCAAAAAAAAAAAAAGGCTCGGTGCCCATAGTTCAGTGGTTAGGGCGCCAGCCACATATACCAAGGCTGGTGGGTTCGAACTTGGCCCAGGCCTACCAAACGACAATGACAACTGCAACAAAAAAATAGCTAGGCGTTGTGGTGAGCACCAGTAGTCCCAGCTACTTGGGAGGCTGAGGCAAGAGAATCACTTAAGCCCCAGAGTTTGAGGTTGCTGTGAGCTATGATGCCATAGCACTCTACCGAGGATGACATAGTAAGACTCTGTCTCTCTATGTGTATATATATAGTCTCAAAATATATATCACATTATATATATATATATAATACATACAAAATATATAACTTAAGTTAACAGAAATAGTTATAGAATAAGACATACAAGAAAACTTTAATGATATGTATTTCTTAACACTCTAGAAGGGGCAGGCATGGCAGCTCACACCTATAATGCCAGCACTTTGGAACGCCAAGGTGATAAGATCACTGGAGGCCAGAAATTTGAGACCAGCCTAAAAAGCAAGACCCTCTTCCTAAAAAAAGTTAAAAAATTAGCCAGGTATGGTGACACACACTTGGAGTCCCAGCTATTCAGAAAGCTGAGACAAGAGGATCATTTGTACCCCAGGTTTAAGGTTGCTGGGAGCTATGATGATGCCATTAATGCCACTGCATTCCCACCTGGGTGACAGAGTGAGATCTTGCCTAAATAAATAGAAGGTCCAGAAGGATGCATGTGAAACATGGGCGTAGGGTCACCTGTGGAAGAGGTAGGCTGGCCTGAGAGTGGGGGAAGTGTTGTGTGTTTTGCTCCATGTACTGACATACTAGTATATTTTCTAACTAACATATTTGTGTGACCTGAACTCTAACCTCTCACACAGTGAGGGCAATGCTTGGTTGCAGATGAAACCCTATGGGAAAGCAGACCATCTTTTCTCCTTTAGTTATCACAGTTTGCTGATAGAAAATCCACCTTGTCTCAGATTCCAGTGCATCATGGCTCTGATAAGGTAAAGACTATGAAAGACAAAGTGGGTTGGCCAGTGCAGTGGCTCATACCTGTAATCCTGACATTCTGGGAGGCCAAGGCAAGAGGATATTTGAGTCAGCGGTTTGAAGAAAAACCAAGGAGGGGTGGTGACAAACAGGGTCAAACTGGAGGCTACTTGCAAGGGCTCTTTGCCTCAAAAAAAAAAAAAAAAAAAAAAAAAAGAATTTTATCATCATAAACTCTTTGGAAACATGAATTCCACCTGCCAGCTCTGATAATAGCAGCAGCATTTTTTCCCTGAGATAGTCTCACTATGTTGTCCTTAGTAGAGTGCTGCAGCATCACAGCTCACAGCAACCTCAAACTCTTGGGCTTAAGCAATTCTCTTGCCTTGCCCTTCCAAGTAGCAGGGACTACATGCACCTGCCATAATGCACGGCTATTTTTTGGTTGCAGTTGTCATTATTTAGCAGGCCCAAGCTAGGTTCAAACCCACTAGCCCAGGGTATGTGGTTGGGACCCTAACCACTGAGCTACGGGCACTGAGTCATCAGCAGCTTTTTAGACACAATTACAGGGGCATGAATGAGATATAGGCAGACCATACTCCTTCCCTCTCATGTTTTTTTCTTTTTTTTTCTTTTTAGAGACAGAGTCTCACTTGTCACCCTTGGTAGAGTGTCGTGGTGTCACAGCTCACAGCTCACAGCAACCTCCAGCTCTTGGGCTTAGGTGATTCTCTTGCCTCAGCCTCCTGAGTAGCTTGGACTCCAGGTGCCCGCCACAACACCTGGCTATTTTTTTGTTGTTGTAGTTTGGCCGGGGCTGGGTTCAAACTTGCCACTCTCAGTATATGGGGCCAGCAGCCTACTCACTGAGCCACAGGCGCCACCCCTCATGGTTTTCTGCTGTGGGGTGCTCCTCTCCCTAGGAGAGGGGGTGACTTGCTGGATTTGTGAGATCCTCTCCCTTGGGATAGACTTGGGCATGCACCACCCTGCCAGAAAGGACATGTCGTCTCTGCTCCTTCACCCAGAGCTGACCAGAACTGGGTATGTAAGCATCTATAATTCCAGGGCTCAAAAGAAAGATAGCCACCTGCCTACGAATAAAATCCCCATTCTCCAATATATGCTTTGTCAGTACCAACAGTGACATTTTTCAGTTCCTTTTTCCTTTATTTTTCTGTCTTGTTTTTCAATTGGTTTAGAACTCAGGGGGATGTGGTGCTATTTACTGGGCCTTTCAACAGTTGTAGAAGCCCAGATCCTTGCTAACAGCCAGAGTTAAAAAACAGGCATCAAACACACTACACTTTGTAGACACCAGCAGTTTTCTGATGAGGCCCAGCCAAGCTCCTTTACAGAGCACAATTAACTCAAGCTTGACAGAGCACCCAGGTTGGAGCTGATCAAAGACTACTCTAAAAAGCAGCTGCTCTGTGCCCATGTATTTATCTGGAAATTAGTTAATACTCTGTTTGGACCTAAAGTAAAATTTATCCCCTTAAAAATAAGTAAGCAACCTTCTTCCAGATCCTATATCCTATCAGTTCAGTCAGTAGACACCCCATCAAAATTCTATCTCATTTCCTTCTTCATACATTATAAATCTGAACTCCTGAGACTGATATCATAAATCAACTTTTAGCATGCCTAGTCAACAATATTCTTTTATACTTTTACAATGATCCCTTCATCTACTTTTTATCATCTTGTAGAGAAATCTGCTAGGAACTGTAAAAGATTGTTTGTAGCTTTTACTGCCTGTGCCTAAGTCAGTGACACAGTAGAAAGAAAATAGTTATGAGCACAGCTGACTATAGCTCATCCTGTTTCCCCTGGTTTCTAATGCATAGATGGAATCTGTACCTTGATCCCAACATAACAGATAACATTCATAAATTTTTTTTAAGGTGATATAATTACTAAAGTCCAGGAGATCTAAAGTTTTTTTTTTTTGTGTGTGTGTGTGGGGGGGGGCCGTTTTACTCTGTCACCCTGGGTAGAGTGCTGTGGCATCATTGTAGCTCACAGCAACCTCAAACTCCTAGGTTCAGAGATCTTTTTGCCTTAGCCTTCCACATAGCTGGGACTACAAGCATGTACCACCATGCCCAGCTAGTTTTTCTATTTTTAGTAGAGATTGGGTCTCTCTCATTCTTGCTCAGGCTGGTCTTGAACACTCCACCTGCCTCAGCTTCCCAGAGTGCTAGGATTACAGGTGTGAGCCACTGCACCCAGCCAACATTCATAACCTCCTTTTTTTCTTTGAGACAGAGTCTCACTATTTCACCCTCAGTAGAATGCTGTGGTGTCACAGCTCACAGCAACCTCAAACTCTTGGGCTTAAGCAATTCTCTTGTCTCAGCCTCCCAAGTAGCTGGGACTACAGGCACCTGCCACAACATCTGGCTATTTTTGTTGTTGTTGTTGTTGTTGTTGTTGTAGTTGTCATTGTTGATTTTAGCTGGCCGAGGCTGCATTCAAACCCACCAGCCTCAGTGTATGTGGCCGGTGCCCTACCACTGAGCTATGGGCACTGCCCAACATTCATAACTTCTAATGGGATAAAGTATCAGCTACATTTCAAACTGCCCCTTAGTAACATGAGATCACTTTTAAATAAGCTGGATGCATTACTACTCCTATAGAAAAAGGAAACTTAAAGACACTTATTTGTGTAAATATGATAGAATTTTATAACTTAAACCTGGAAAACACTAAGTACTGATAATAAACAGATGGGAAGGAGGGAAGAAAGAGGTGGTGCTACTAGACAGAGCTCCTGCTATGCTACTATAATTGCTGCTAGAAAGTCATCATTTTGGGTACACACTCTGCTCCTTATCTGCCCTATGGCTAACCGTACAGTGGATAGAGGATCCGCTCAGTCAAATCTCAGGGTTATGGCTAGAAGCCTCTTATCCTAGAGGGCTCATGAGGAATTTACTGTTCTAAAACTTGGTGATCCAACATGTACTTCACTGACATCTTAAAAACAGCCAGTTCTCTAGGATTTTTGCATGCTAAAATCACTGTAGCCTTTTCCCAAAGCACAGACACTGCAGCTTCTATCATCTGTCTGTCCATGCGTGTGAAGTGTGGACACAGCCAGCAGCTGACATCCTTCTGCTATGCCGAGAACGTGGTCAAGAAGACCTGCTCCTCAGTGCCAGACTATGTGCTTTCTATGAACATCCATGAGAAAAACTATCCTCAGGTCTTAGCACCAGGTCTAACAGTGTGGAGCAGTTGTTCTGACCAGCCAGTCTGTTTAAAAGATTTAAACATCTTTTTAAATTATTTTGTTTTTAAATTATAAAAGTAATAAGCCTACTGAGAAAAAATGAATGGTCTGAAGGATGCCTGGAGAACTTTAGTGGCATTGAAATGATCTGCTTTAGGGCAAGTGGCTCATTTTTCTGTTGTGCTTGCCAGCCTGCGTGTGCAGCACACATGTTCTGGATGCAGGAGATTACATAATAAAATTTATATAACTGCCCTCTCTTGCTTTATGAGCACTGTAAGTCGGGTTAACTGCTTTTATTTCCCTTTTTGCAGAGGCTGCTAAACAGCTCAGAGCCAAATCTATGAGCTTCCTCTCCAGAGGTATAACACCTCATGACTTACAATTTTTGTATCAGCCTTAGCCTTTGATGACTTTTATTTCTCCTACCCTTCTTTTCATTTAACCACAATTTCTTTACTTCTTTTTTTTTGAGACAGAGTCTCATGCTGGTGTCCTGGGTAGAGTGCCGTGGCATCACAGCTCACAGAAACCTCAAGCTCTTGGGCTCAAGTGATCCCCTTGCCTCAATTTTTCTATTTTTAGAAAAATTTTCCTATTTTTAGTAGAGACTGGGTCTCATTCTTGCTCAGGCTGGTTTCGAACCCGTGAGCTGAGGCAATCCACCTGCCTTGGCTTTCCAGAGCACTAGGATTACAGGCATGAGCCACTGTGCCCTGCTTATTTTTTTGTTTTTCATATTCATGTTTTCTCATGTTATAATAAGCTGCTGCAAATCTAAAGAATTTCATACAGTATAAACATCTTTTTAATACTAAAAAGGCCTCTGTTTATTACCTCTCTAACATTAATGTGAAAATCCCGGGTGGCACCTGTGGCTTAGTGGGTAGGGTGCCGGCCCCATTTACGGAGGGTGGCAGGTTCGAACCCGGCCCTGGCCAAACTGCAACAAAAAAATAGCTGGGTGTTGTGACGGGCACCTGTAGTCCCGCTACTCAGGAGGCTGAGACACGAGACTCACCTAAGCCTAAGAGTTGAAGGTTGCTGTGAGCTGGAATGCCAAAGCACTCTACCAAGGGTGAGACTCTGTCTCAAAAAAAAAAGTAAAGAAATTATGATTAAATGAAAAGAAGGGTAGGAAAAATAAAAGTCATCAAAGGCTAAGGCTGATACAAATATTGTGAGTCATGAGGTGTTATACCTCTGGAGAGGAAGGTTGCTATGAGCTGGGATGCCACAGCACTCTACCAAGGGCGATAAAGTGAAATTCTTGAAATTCTATCTCTCTAAAAAAAAAAAAAAAAGTAAAAATCCCTTACTTAACTCTGACCCATGGGGGTTAAGGTGCTACTCACCCAGGAGCTTTGTCACAACTCTTCCTTCGCCTGACTTCACCCACCCAGCCTCTGAGCCAGGAGCTCTAGAGGCATTGGTTCCTGACTTTGAAGCCTTCTTTGGAACTATGGTGTACTGCTCTGGATAAGAACCCCTGCCTCAAAACCACGTGCCTCCAGATGTGCTAGCCTAAGCAGGACGTAACATCAAAGACGTAATATTTGGCTGACATGCATACCCAAATCTAATACAAGGAAAAGTCAAACACAAAAGGAGAAATATTTTATTTTTTTTAAAAAGGGAAAACTATGTTCTTCTAAAAGGCCTTAAAAGCCAAAGAAAAACTGGGGAGATAGTCAAACTAAAGGAGGCTAAGGAGCCAGGAGGAAATGCTATGAAGCACATTACTGGCCCAACTGACAAAATGGAAAGTAGATGGCAGATAGGTAAGAAAATTTTACCAGTGTTAAATTTACTAAAGTTGGTAACTCTTCCATTATATAAGAGAAGATTCCTAGTTTTAAGAAAAACACACGGAAGTATTTTAAAGTAAAGGGCCAAGATATATGTAATTAATCCTATGTAATGGTTCAGAAAACTGTGTATGTGTATGTGTGTGTGGAGAGAGAAAGAGAGAACAAACAAATGGGGCAAAGACTAACAGCTGATGAATCTGGGTGAGGGGCATACCCACATCCTTTGTGCTATTTGTAAGTTTGCAATTATTCCAAATAAAAAGTAAAAAAAAAAAAAAAAGAAAAGAAAGAAAGAAAGAGCCCCTGCCTGAGAACACACAGCAGTTATTGTAAAAGGAGAATGAAGTTTCCATTCATTCCTCCTGATCCTGACCCTGGGAGCCGTCAGCAGCTGCAGATCACGCCTCTCTCCTCACCCTCCCCAGAGGGTGTCTTTCATCTGTGCCCTCTTCAAAAACAGCCTTCTTTCTCTTCTGGGACTTTCTAGACCTCAAAAGCCAGCTGAAAGGCAGCCTCTTGCATGCTATTTTCTCATACTCTTTCATTTTTTTTAGTTACGTTCTTTTTAAGTTTATGGAGACAGACTATAGGCCCCCTGTCCCCAGCAGAGCCTCACCGTCCCAGGCCTTGTGAAGTCCACGCTATGAGCCAGGCTCTGCCGCATCTGGTTGCTGAAGAGGCGGACACAGACGCTCTGGAGGTACTCAGGAGTGATCTGCAAGGACACAAGGACATCGGTAAGGGCACTACTCACCCAGGAGACATCTGAGGAACACTGCAATCAGAGCTGTCTCTAGACAGCGTTCTGTAAGGTGTGGTGATGAAGTGTATGAGCCAGGAAAACAATCGTTCTACTTCAAGGACGGATGAAAGCTGAGCTGGCAGAGCAAACTGCTAAAGTGCTACAGTTCCCACAGGAGACATCTTACTGCAAATCGGATAACTCCACTTGATGTGTCTCCATTGTCATGTAAAATAAATGGATCTTAAACCATTTTTGTAAATCCCAGTAATGAAGTCACTGGGTGGCCATGATGTGGTGGAAAAAGCGCCAGGCTTCAAATCTGAAGACCTGGGCTCATATCCCACGCTTGAGAAAACCAACAGCTCTGTCTCCTGCTTTTCTGATCTGTCTACTGGGGTGAGAAATGGCCACCTCTCCAGGTCGCAGTGAGGGATAAATGAGGTGATGGATATGCCTAGCACATGACAGGTGGCTTGGTAAATACCTGCTGAAGGAATAAGACATTTTCTTTTTTTGTAGAGACAGAGTCTCACTTTATTGCCCTTGGTAGAGTGTCGTGTCATCGCAGCTCACAGCAACCTCCAGCTCCTGGGCTTAAGCGATTCTCTTGCCTCAGCCTCCCCAGTAGCTGGGACTACTGGCACCTGCCACAACGCCCAGCTATTTTTTGTTGCAGTTTGGCCGGGGCCAAGGTTTGAACCTGCCACCCTCAGTATATGGGGTCAGCGCCCTACTCACTGAACCACAGGTGCCACCCTGAACAATAAGACATTTTAAATTAACTACTGACTGCTTGACAACAGAGGCTGAGTAACTATCACCACCACCGTTACTACCACGTTCTTTAGCACCTCATACCTTTCTCACCAGCCGCTAGAATTCAGGATTGATACATATCACCTAAGGTGGTAATCTCTGAATTTTTTTCATTTTATGTCTTTTTCTTTTTATAAAAATAATGCATGCTCATTTTAAATGCACAAGTATCATAACCTCTCTTGAGTCCCACCCTCTCCCCATAAACCACCCCCTATGGCTTGACCTACTATGAAGAAGGGTGCATCCTTCCACACTCTTCTCTAGGAATGGTGATGGGAGGACAGCCTCCTTCCCCACAGCTCCCTGATCCCCTGTGGTGAAGCTTCCAAATGGTAACTGAGCCGGCCTCTCTCCCTACCCCTTACTAGCACATCTACATGACAAGAGGGCTACCCAACCAACCCATGAGTTGGAAGGGGCTGGGAACACTGGGCTAGACCCTGTTCTGTCCTCCTAGGACTCCTGCCCACTAACTAGAAAATTCAGGTCTGCTTCAGACACATAAAAGGCTCTGTTCAGCCTGTGGCAGGTGTCTGTGATCATCCCTCAACACAAGCTACATGTGAAGTGACTCAGAGGGAGAAGAGCCCTGTCTCAAGGCTAAACCTCCTAAATTATCACAAATTTGTTCCCTTTAAATTCCTACAGTATTAAAATGTAAATATTCCTTTTTAGTCCTCTATTCTTAGACTTTCTTTCTACACCTATTCCTTCCCTACAACTAGAAATGTGTTAAAATATATTTAATATTTAAAACATACCTTCCCACCTCCCTCCAGGGTCTTCATCAATTGACCAGTCCTCAACATCCTTCCCCCACAGCCAAGGTTCTTAAAGAACCACCCATGTTTGCTGTCTCACCCCCGCCCTTTGCTTTTCAACATGTTTCCTCTGCATTACACCATGAAAACTCTCATGGCAAGAGGTCCCCACCAATGACTAAATGTCAAAACCAATGGACACTTTTCAGTTCTCATCTAGAGTCTTCTGTGGCTTTTGAGACTTTGGATCAACTCCTTACCCTGAAACTGTTTCCTTCTTTGACTTCTGAACAAGCCACCAGAACCATTTCTCTAATAGGCAAATTTGATCATGTCACTAAAACAGAGGAATGAGAAAGGACATGACTAATAAAAACAAACAAACAAACAAAAAAACAACCCACCATGGCTTGGCACCCATAGCACAGTGGTACAGCGTCTGCCACATACATTGAGACTGGCAGGTTTTAACCCAGCCCAGGCCAGCTAAACAACAGTGACAACTGCAACATAAAATAGCTGGGCATTGTGGTGGGCACCTGTAGTCCCAGCTACTTGGGAGGCTGAGGCAAGAGAATCAAGTCCAAGAGTTTGAGGTTGCTGTGAGCTGTATGCCACAGCACTCTACCAAGGGCAACATAGTGAGACTCTGTCTCAAAAAAAAAAAAGACATAAAAACCACACACACACACACACACACACAAGCCAACAATATATGAAAAAATATTCAGCCTTATACATAATTGAAGAAATATAAATAAAACACTCAGAATACTAAATTTCACTTACCAAACTGGCAAAGATTTCAAAGTTTAATCATAATCTAGTGTGGCCAAGTGTGAAGAAACAGCCTTCTCATACATTACTGGGGTATAGATATTGTTGAAATTTTAGCACAAATAATTTGGCAACATTTAACAAAATGTTAATGCCCACTTTTTTTTTTTTTAGTAGAAATGATTCCTCTTTATTTTTGATTTAATAAGGCCCACGATACTTAAGTGTCATTTTTAACAGCTTTCCCATAATTTGGTTTCATTTTTTAAAAAGCAGGCTTAGATCCAGTATTGAGCTACCCCAAAACCTTGTGTCAATTAAATTTCCATCAAAACTATGGTTTCTTTTAATCTAGTCTTCAGGAGATTCCTGGCCTCATTTTAGCGATTTTTCCTAAATGGATCTTAGTGAATGCTAATTCTTTTCTCCTCTCATTTTTAAAATTAGCTAACCAAATGAGTTTAAGTATCGTATTAGTAAAACTAGTGAGGACAGTAGTCTCATAGCCTCATTCCCTATTTCCCACTGCCTAAATGCTGAACTTATATCTTTGATCCAAACCGTAAACTCAATCTCATCCGTGCTTCGGCAAAGTTTGGTGAACAGGGCTGCTGCTGTGCTGACTGCAGATGTTTCCTCCTCTGCCATGGAAGTTGCACTGCTGCTTCGTGGTGTGGGAACTGGAGAATCACCATATTCTCCAGGAGTCCAGGAAGGACTGTCTAGCAAGTGGTTGCCTGACCTCCAAATTCCTCCTGCTACCATCTCCTGGTTCCTGCGGCTAGAAGGCCACTTCCCTGAGAATACAGCCTGGCAGACAAGGTCAATATGGTTTATCAGGACATAATTCTTGGGCCATTCAGACGCTCTTTGTCTTTCCTGCAGCAGCAGAAGCTCAGGAGTCATTTGTTTCCCCATCTTCATTTGGGAATCCATCTTGGGACATAGTGAGGGACAGAAGACTCTTTTCATTGTAGAGCTTGGAGTGGGCCTGGTCAGTAGTTAGTTTTTCTTCCTTTTTGTCCTTTCATCATTGCTGGAGCTAGATGAGGATGAGGAAGAAGAGGATGATGGCAACAGCTTGCTCAAATCCAGCTCAGAGACTAAATCACCCTCATCCTCCAGTTTGACTGGTGAACACTCCGAGAAACCAAAAGGGTAGTTTCAGAGGAGGCTACTCCCATCTCATAGTCTTGTGGGGTCGGTCAGCTCCTGACAACCACCTCATGCTCTAGCTTTAAAGTCAGAATCTCCAGATTGGGGACCCAGGCAAATGTCTCCTCAGGTGAATTTTCTTCTTCCTCTTCTTCTTTTTTTTTTTAAGGAATAAAGAGGACTTTTATAAATACACTCTTAATCATTTAACAAACAGCATTTTGTAGAAAACGGGGGAAAAAACCCTAATATTTGTAACTCAAAGACAGCAAAAGAATTAATCTCTAGTCTAAACAGATAGTGAATGCACTGGGGAGGGTATTAGAGGCACGGTCACCTAAGTTTTACAAAATTAAATCATCAGTTTTGAAATTAAACACTAAACACACAAAACACTAGAATATAAATGTTTTAACATACCAAACAAGGGCTTGTGAACTTCTACCATGGCCTTTTGTTTTGAATCTCCATCCTTAATAAATTCTTCCATATTACTAAACAGAATATTTAAGTTTCTGCCAAAAATATCCTGACCTTCTGCATTGTCTTCATCAACTGTCTTCTTCCGATCCAGTTTGGAATGGAGACCAGACACGTCTTTCGTAGTGTCTTCAACTGTGCTAAGCAGCTTTATAATATTTCTAAAAATAAATGTTGATGAGATAGACATAACAAAAGCAATCTAATGAAATATCTGCGCTACATAAGGATTTCTCCTGACAAGAACTAGTAAATTTTAGACATTGTATCAGAAGAAGTACTTAATCTCATGCTTCAATTTATTTAGATGCCCAGGAATGTTTATTTCCCCTCTGCTAGCCATTTATGCAAGCAAGGAAAAGTGATTTTGCCAATTTATTACAATAATTATGCTTCCTGAAAATTTTTTCCCTATTATGTTTTAACACTTCCGCAAAAGTACACCTAATAAGAAATTACAGACTCTCAAAATCTTCCATTATTAGGAAGTACTAAATTCTTCGTGATTCTACTTAGGTTCAATCATCACCACAAAAAAAAACCACCATAGCATCATTATTCTACAAATCCACAAAATATATTACAAAGTCATGTTCTATTTTCTTTTTTTTTTTTTTTTTAATTATTAAATCATAGCTGTGTACATTAGTGCAATCAAGGGGTACAACGTGCTGGTTTTATATACAATCTGAAATATTCTCATCAAACCTCAGGTGAATTTTCAACAGGAGCATCGAGACAAATGGGCAATGGTGAGGCAGTGCTCGAGGGATACTGCTGGTGTTGCAGTGGAGTAGAGCAGCGTGGTGCTCCGGCCTTATGGTTCTGCATATATTCATATGGGCAGCCAATAAAGAGAAGCCTGGGTCCTGCATGATGTTGCAGTCTGTTAGGCTCACCCCACGACAGGCTACCCCTCGTAGAAGCTCCCCATCATGCTGAACAGGACCTGGAGGCTGACACGATGCCAGCCAATCTTCCAAAAGAAGGTGGCATAAAACTTGTTTCCACAAGCGTCAAAGCAACTCAGTACAGTAGAGAGTCTGTGAGGCCCTCTCCTCAGTGATGGGCTCAATGAGCAGATTAGGGTCAGGGGGCTCATCTTCAGCTGCTGAGGAAAGGCAGCACACTTGGCAACACGTGGCCATGAAGCCATGAAAATACTTGGCAAGGCTTCTATCTGTTTGTCCAGTCAAGCAAAAGTGGGGAAGTGAACCCAATGGAACTGCATGGTGTCAGGGTCATATTCCACACCAAAAGTAGACGCAACTTGATAGAAATCAGTTTGTTCATAGCTTGTCCATTGTTGTTGTTTCTCCCGCTGAGCAATTTCTTTGAGCTTGAAACCTATTTCACAGTATCGCCTTTGCTGGTCCCTAGGTTCTGCAGCCTCTGTCTTCACCTGTTCTCTCTTGCAGCTACACTGACAGGCTGTTACTAGGTGCTAAAGCCTACTGTATGGCAGAGCCAGGAGGCCAGAATAGATGGCCTGGCTGTTGGGTCACCTGAGCTTCATTTCCATCAATCACTGAGATCTCCTCATCCATCATCAAGGGATCACCCTCATCATCTTGGTCCCTCTGGGGACCCTGGAGTGGTTTAGATTCAGGTTCTTCACAGTCTTTATCAAAGTCAACCCCTTCTATTACATCAGAGAAATTTTCCAACACTTGATATTCTGCTGCAATGGCTTTGTCATCTGGTTTACCAGCCTTTTCCAGGAAGCATAAGGCTGAGTCTGCCCTCATGGCATTATATTTCTTATAACCATGTTTAAAGACTCCAATAAGCAGGGACTTGTCAGCCCCACTGTCCCACCATGTTATTGGAAACTCCAGCTGATCCACTACTGGGAACCATACATCAATCTCACTGAATGCCCATTCTTTTGACCTAGCAATTCCACTTTTAGGATCCTATCTTACCCATAAGTATATTCAAAGGTATACAATATATATATAAGAATGTTTATTGCAACATTTTTTTGTAGTAAACAAAATCCCCCCAAATCTAAATGTTCATCTCTTAGAGATCAGATTAAAAAAAAAAAAGTTCACTCTTATAATGGAATAATGTACAGGCATTAAAAAGAATGAGATGGTTAGTCAGATGGAAAGACCTCCAAGATATAGTGGGTAAGAAACAGCAAGTTTCAGAAGAGTAATGGAGCTTATGATATCAGCTCAGTATATGTATGTGTGTGCCTGTGCACATGCAGAGAAATGTTCTGAAATAATACATAAGAAAATGTTAATCTTGAATATGAGTAAAGAAATGAAACTAAGGCGTTGGGGCATAGGGAGCTTTTGCTCCTTACCGTACGCTCCTCTGAACTGTTTTAATTGTTTACCACAACCCATTTATTTCTTTTACATTAAAAACAAACTATGCTGGGGGCAGTAGCTCACATCTGTAATCTCAGCATTTTGGGAGGCTGTGGCAAGAGGATCACTTGAGGACAGGAGTTTGAGACCAGCCTGAGCAACATAGTAAGACCTCGTCTCTACAAAAAATAAAAAATTAGCCAGGTATGGCAGAACACACTACAGTCTCAGCGGATCCGAGGCTGAGGCAGAAGGATCACTCAAGCCTTTAAGGCTGCAGTGAGCTAAGATTGTGCCACTGCACTCCAGCCTGGGAGGCAGAGTAAGTCCCCCATCTCTAAAAATATCAAAAACAAAAATAAAACCTCCTCTGTCTCATATTGATACTCGAGACCTCTTTACATCCCTGCCTTGCCATCGACAGGCTCCTGCTTGCAAACTCCAGCAGTGGCAGCTCATGTGCTCACCTCTGGTCATCATGCCACAGCTAATGTCACATTACCTGGCTGTAAAAGGCACACTAAGAATGATGGCAGTTGTTTGCTTTGCTTTTTTATTGAGACAGAGTCTCATTTTGTTGCCCTTGGTAGAGTGTTGTGATGTCATAGCTCACAGCAACCTCAAACTCTTGGGTTCAAGTGATCCTCTTGCCTCAGCCTCCTGAGGAGCTGGTACTATAGGCACCTGCCACAACACCCAACTAGTTTTTCTATTTTTAATAGACATGGGCAGTCCTGCTCTTGCTCAGGTTGGTCTTGAACTCCTGAGCTCAAACAATCCACACACCTCAGCCTCCCAGAGTTCTAAAATTACACGCATGAGCCAGTGTGTCCAGCCGGTGGCAATTATTTTCTCATAAGAGAGAAAGCAAAAGGAAAATGTTAAACGTCTCTTTTTCTTTCTTTACTGTAGAAAATTTGAATTTTCTAATTATGTGCCTTTAAAAAAAATTTTTTTTGGGGGGGTCAACAGTGATTATGTGAGCCATTTCTTGTTTCTGGTACTTGTCCATATTAATGAAAAGTTAATACTTTTTAAAACTAAGAAACTCTAACTTAAAAAATCCAATTTTTAAGGCAGACATTTCAGCAACTCCTCACTAACGAACGATAGGATAAAGCACATATTCCTAAGTGTGGTCTACAAATCTCCCGTGACCTTTACCTAGCTATGTTTCCTGCATCACCTTTCAACATGTGGCCATGTGTTTGAGCTTCATCCTTCCAGTCACACCACACTTCTTCCTGCAGTTCTGGGAATGTCTGTGTGCTGGGCTTTCACATGGGCAAAGGGGCTTTCAGCACTGGATGAAACGTCAAAAAAACTGTGGTAGTAAAAATGCATTGCTAATTTAAGACTGGTCAGAATAATGGAAAAACAATTAAAATCCCAATATATAAAAGTAGCCATTCAAATTAGTGATGAAAGAAGTAAATGGTTTTTGCTCAGATGATTATGTTTTTGGGGTTTTTTTTATTGTTTTCTTTTTTTGTAGAGACAGAGTTGCACTTTACTGCCCTTTATAGAGTGCCATGATGTCACAGGACTCACAGCAACCTCCAGCTCTTGGGCTTCTGCGATTCTCCTGCCTCAGCCTCCCAAGCAGCTGGGAGTACAGGCGCCTGCCACAACGCCCGGCTATTTGATGTTTTTGGGGGGAGGAAAAGTAGATGCCTTCTTCATATATCTATCAAAATAAATTCCATATGGATTAAAGACTTAAAGGTAAAACAGTTAAAAACAAACAAAACAACCCATAGAAGAAAATTAAATTATGTTTCTGGGCTCCCTCAGTAGGAATATCTTCTCTAATCACACTATGAAAAAGTCAGAATGGCTACTGGGAAAAATGGATAGATTTGACTATATAAACTTACTAAATTTAGAAAGACTCAATTATAAAGCAAGGAACAAACTGAAGAAAATATTTACAAAAGATGAATGGTAAACGTCCTGTGTCTAACAGCATGTCTAAAGCTGAACCCCTGCTTTCCCCTCAAACCTGTTCCATCCAAGGTCTTCCCTGTCTCAGCTGGTGGCAATCCTACCTCTCCAGCAGTGTTAGGCCAATGCCCAGGCAGTCATCCTTCACTCCTGGCTCTTCCACCCAGGTCCAGTCCAGCAGGAAACACTGTGAGCTCCATCTTTACATGTCCAAGTGAGCAGCTCTCCCACCTGGACTGCCACCACTGACACCACCAGGTCTCCAGTTCATTACTGCAACAGCTGCCTCACTGGTCTCCCACACCCACCTGTGGGCTGTTCTAAAGCAATGGCCAGGTGACCATCACAACCTGTCAGACCTCGTCACTTCACTGTTCTGCTCCTCAGTTACTCAGAGTAAAAGCCAAAACCTTCTGATGGCGTGGGATTCCAGGCCCCCAGACCTGACTTGCATCGCTCTCCTCTGTCGCTCACACTCTGCCCCATGAGGAAGTGGGGATTTCTGCTGTGTTGCCTAGTGTGTCCCAAATGATTAGAACAGGACCAGGCACTGAGTACACATTCAATAAATCTTGGTTAAATGAATAAAAGAAACAAATAACGATGTTCAATTTCATGAGTAATATAATGCACATTTAAATCATGAGATATACTATTTCTCATTTATCAAATTTGCAGAAAATAAAACTTTTAATAATACCCAAGATTGGCAAAGATATAAGGAAACAAACTCTCCAGGAATCAGATTAACATAACCTTTCTGGAGAACCCTAAACATAGATTTCACTCTGGCAAATCAACTTTATAAAATGCAGCGGAGTCTCACTCTCCGAGGATATTATAAAATTTATAATTTACAAAAGTAAAACCTAGAAACAGCCTAAACATCCAACAGTAGGGCCTGACACTACATAAAGTATGACACTGCCACATGGCAGAAAACCATGCAGACACTAAAGGTAAAGCAGGGTAGAAGAACATTTAATGACTTCATGAATTTAAGTCATATAAATAAATGTCTTAACACAACAAATAAGTGAGGTGACGATTACATTAACCAGTTTGATGTAAGCATTCCAAATTGTATATAAAATCAGCACATTGTACCCCATAAATGCATTAATGCACACAGTTATGAATAAATTAAAAAAAAAGAATATAAGTCAATATTAAGAAAAAAGCACACTAGAATTCAGGGTATGACCTAGAATCCATTTTTAAAAAACATGCGTATCTAAGTACTGAAAAAAGTCTGGTAACATAATTATAGATAATTTTTCAATTTATTTTTTACATCATTCTATATTTTTGACATTTTCTATAATGTATATTATTTGGTAAATCATATTTTAAGGTTATTTTAATATTCAAACCTGCACTAGTGAAAAATTTGTATAGAGGTTAATGCACACACACATGTATGCACACACACATACATACACAAATGAGTACAAGTAAAACTGGGGAAATCTAACCAGGTACAGTGGCTCACGTTTGTGATCCTAACACTTTGGGAGGCTAAAACCTGTAGACTGCTTGAGCTCAGGAGTTTGAGACCAGTCTGAGAAAAACTACCCTGGGCATTGTGGCGGACACCTCTAGTCCCAGCTAGTGAGGAGGCTGAGGCAGGAGGACTGCATGAGTACAAGTTTGAGGTTGCAGTGAGCTATGACACCATGGCACTCTACCAAAGGCAGCAGAGTGAGACTCTGTCTCAGACAAACACACAAAGAAAAAAACTGGAGAAATCTAAAAAAGATCAATAGGTTGTAGTCATATTACACCACAGTTTTATAAAATGTTACCACTGGGGGAATTTGGCAAAGTATTTAAAGAATCTTTCTACATTATTTTTTATAACTGTAATGTGAACCTATAATTATGTCACTTTTTAAAACCTTAATATCTATACAGAGAGATTTTATTGTATTTATAATTTTTTATTTTTTTGAGACAAAGTCTTGTTATGTCACCCTCGATAGAGTGCTGTAGCATCACAGCTCACAGCAACTTCAAACTCTTGGGCTAAGTGATTCTCTTGCCTCAGCCTCTCAGGTGCTGAGACTACAGGTGCCTGCCACAATGCCCAGCTATTTTTTCTTTTTGGTTGCAGTTGTCATTGTTGTTTAGTAAGCCCAGGCCAGGCTTGAACCCGCCAGCTTCAGTGTATGTGGCTGGTGCCCTACTCACTGAGCTAAGGGTGCTGAGCCTATACTTTATGTTTTAAAGTGAAACATTTAAGTTGTTTCCATTATAGTCAAGAATAAGACAAAGATGTCAATGATGAAATTACTCAACAATATCCCATAAGTCTTTGCTAAGGTACTGAAAAAAAGTTAAGGCTTGGTGCTTAACTTTTAAGTAGCTCAGTGGTTATGTCACCGGCCACATACACCAGGGCTGGCAGGTTCGAAACCCAGCTAGGCCTACTAAACAAAAATGACAACTACAACAACAACAAAAATAGCCGGACGTTGAGGCGGACACTTGTAGTCCAGCTACTTGGGAGGCTGAGGCAAGAGAATCGCTTGAGCCCAAGAGTTTGAGGTTGCTGTGAGCTCTAATACCACAGCACTCTACCGCAGAGTGAGTGAGAGTCTGTCTCAAAAAAAAAACCATCTTTATTTGAAGATGACATGACTGTCAATCTAGAATACAAAAGAATCAAAAGGTCTGTGAGTTTAGTATCGTTCAAAAAGGTAGCTGGATACAAAATCAATACATGAAAATCAATAGCTTTCCTATGTCAGCAGGGTACTGCCTTTTCATTTTTTTTTTTTTTTTTTGTCACTATATAATTTTTTTCTATTGCTCTTTGGTCATGTTGAGAATAAGGTAGAGAAATAAAGATATGGTCAACAATGCGTCAGGAAAAATGGATAAAACCAGTGAGAAGCGTCAGCTTAGTCTCCTCCGTGCACATTAGCTGTGAAATAGAGCAGCAGGCTGTGCTGGCGTGGCTCCGAGAGAGAGGCAGGCTCCACTGGCCTTACCAACAGTCCACGACCATAGCACTTCTCCTCTGGTAAATAGACACACACGCAGTTGGAGATCTTCCTTACCATCTTGCCACTGACTGTAGCCTCGAGAGAATCCACCAGCTCTGCTGTGACTCCAATGAGATTGTGGTAGTCTGCTTGGATCTTATTGTACCGTCTCAGGTACGTCATTGACCTACGTTCAGCTTCGACCAGCTGCTGGTGGAGCTGCTGCAACATTTCTAAGGAGACAGTTTACATTAAAATGAACAAAAGAACAACTACCACACCATATTTTGCTATAATGATGAATTGGACACTATTTGTGTTAACATGTTACTTCTATTTCATGACACATTTATTTACAAAGTGCTTTGTAACTGCTGACTTAAAATTGCTTGTTTCTAGAAGTTCAGCTGAATCATCACTGGGTTTCCTAACAAAATCTATTTCCATCCAGATATGGTAGCTCACACTGGTAACCCTTGCACTTTGGGAGACTGAAGTGGGAGGATCCCATAGCCCAGGAGTTGGAGACCAGCCTGAGGTATAGGAAGACCCCATCTGGCTGGTGCTTGCAGTGCAGCAGCTAGAGCGCCAGCCACATACACAGGAGCTGGCAGGTTCGAATCCAGCCCGGGCCTGCCAAACAATGACAACTACAAAAAAAAAAAAAATTGCTGGGCATTGTGGTGGGTGCCTATAGTCCCTGCTACTTGGGAGGCTGAGGCAAGAGAGTCGCTTAAGCCCAAGAGTTTGAGGTTGCTGTGAGCTGTGACACTATAGCACTCTACGGAGGGCGACATAGTAAGACTCTGTCTCAAAAAAAAAAAAAGGTGCTTGCTTCGGCAGCACATATACTAAAATTAGAATGATACAGAGAAGATTAGTATGGCCCCTGTGCAAGGATGACACGCAAATTTGTGAAACATTCCATATTAAAAAAAAAAAAAAGAAGAAGAAAATGGAGGGGGGGAGATGGAAGAAGGGAGTGGGGAAACACGAGGGACATTGGTGTACTCCCACCTAATGGGCACAATGTAAGGGTATAACGGCACACCTCTTGGGGGCAGCATATAGCTTGTCCCTTACCTAACAAATGCAAATGTTGTAAATGTCGTTTGTACCATCATATTAATCTGAAATTTAAAAAAGAAAAACAACAGGAAAAAAATTATCCCAGCATAGTGATGCACACCAGTAATCCCAGCTTCTCGGAAGACTGAGGCAGGACAATTGCTTCAACTTAGGAGTTTGAGGTTGCAGTGAGCTCTGATGACACCACTACCCTCTAACCTGGACAACAGACCAAGACCTTCTCTGTCAAAAAAATCTATTTCTTTGACTGAGTCTCATGTAATTTCTTTTAGTTCTTTTCTCCACAACTACGAAACAAAATTGATGTTTCTTTTTATAGTCAGCTCACAAGATGGCTGAATCAAACCTGTGTCTTTTTCTCTGTTTGTGCAACATGAATCTGTGTGGGGAACAACTCTTACCTGCAGGACAGTTCTTCATTTTAAATAAAAATTAGGGCTGCCTAACTGATGCTGAGAAAAATAATCCAGAATAAGATTCCAATGCTCATTCTACCACTATGATAAACCATAAAGCCACTCCCACCAGGCCTTAGCAGCTCAGAAGGCTCTCGGGTTCTCTACTTGGAACCCCGCCATGGGGCAGCCTAGAGGGACTGAGGCCACATCACCCTGATCACTGTTGGAACAGGCAAAGCCTCATCTCCTATGCTACTTTTCTCCTCTCTTGAAGGTCACATATTGGATGGAAGGAGGTAAGACTGCCCCCAAACCCAGGCTAGCTCACTACCGTCCTGACCAGATACCCAGATACTGTGCAATATTTAAAAGTCTTCATTTTAGAACAGATTTCAAGGATACAGAGAGAGATTTTAAAATTATAAAGACCAAAGCTCAAGTTCCTACTCTACCACTTTCTTGCCACATAACCGTAGAGAAAATATTTAACTTTTTGGATTCTTTCTTTTCTTTCTTTTTTTTGAGACAGAGTCTCACTCTATCACCCAGGCTAGAGAGCTATAGTGTTAGTTTAACTCACAGCAATTTCAAACTCCTGGGTCCAAGCAATCCTCCTGTCTTAGCCTCCCAAATACCTGGGACTACAGGCACCTGGCACAATGCCTGGTTAATTTTTCTGTTTTTAGTAGAGATGAGGTCCCATTTTCTCTCAGGCTGGCCTCCAACTCCTGAGCTCAAACATCCTCCTGCCTCAGCTTTCCAGAATGCTAGGATTATAGGTGGCAACTATTATTATTATTTCATTTCATGAACAGGGATCAAAGACTTTCCACATGCATTTCTATGCCAGAAGATAACCTGAAGAAGTGCCAGAAGGGTTCCATCCTAAAACAGTGGTAGGCAAGGCTTAAAATATATGAGAATTATCCCAAACTAAAGATGATCAAGCCTCTCCTAAAGATTGATTTTATAGATAGTGAGTGAAGTCTCAGTATTTATATTTTCAACAAACTCTCCAAATGACTCTGATGCACACCACAAGTTGAAAGTTATCCACTGTCCTAAGTTATCTATTCTTCCTAATTTATGTTCTAAATAGCTATAGGGATCATCTACTTTCAGATTATATTTCAACAATTTTAATGCTTCATGACTGTTTATGTAGAAGAGTAAAATATTTTAACTGTTAAAACTCAAAATATCACTTGATTAAATAAACTATTATTATTATTGTTCAACGTCTACAAATCTCAGAATCGAAAAATAACTTAAAAGTCATCAGGCATGAATTTATATCCAGTACTTAGACCCCTGGAAAATACCCCTGAAAATCATTTATCAAGCTTCTCCTTACTAGGGAGAGGAAATCACTACTTTCATTATGCCTCTTATAATCTGTTAAATGTGTATAATTATTAAAGTTTTTCATATGTATAAAATTCAGAATTAAACAGAACCTTGCAAAGATGAAAATTCTACATAATATTGGCATAATCTCATTTCATGGTAGTAAATATTAGAGCCAACAGTATAAATATCTTTGCCAACTTTCTTTTTTTTGAGACAGTCTCACTTGGTCTCCCTTGGTAGAGTGCTGTGGTGTCACAGCTCACAGCAACCTCAAACTCCTGGGCTCAAGTGCTTCTCTTGCCTCAGCCTCCCAAGTACCTAGGACTACAGACACCTGCCACAACGCCTGGCTATTTTTAGAGATGCAGTCTGGCTCTTGCTTAGGCTGGTCTCAAACCTTTGAGCTCAGGCAGTCCACCCGTCTCAGCTTCCCAGAGTGTGTGCCAACTTTCTTAACATGTATCAAATGGCATATGATTATCAGGTACTAAAACCCATTTTGCAATTAACTAAACATAGGAATTATTTGTGGAACTTTTGCCTTAGGAACCCAGAATTGGAGGTTATTACAATTCCAAGTGTGGCACATCTGAGGAGAAAAAAAAAAGATTTAACTGTCTGCAGTATACAGAAATGAGAGAAGCTGGCAATTGGGCTGAAATGTTTGTGACCATTTCAAACACTGTTGGCACTCTGTATCCATGGGTGCCACATTTGTGGATACAACCAACCTTGGATTGAAATTATTTGGGGGACAAAAACCCACATCTAAACACGTTCAGGCTTTTTTTCTTGTCATTATTCCCTAAACAATATAGTGTAACAACTATTCACATTGTCTTAGGTATTATAAGTAATCTAGAGATGATTTAAAGTAGACAGGAGGATGTCCATAGGTTCTATGTAAATAGCCATTTTACATAAGGGACTTAAGCATCTGTGTATTCGAGGAGGTCCAGGGACCAATTCCTCACAGATAGCAAAGGATGAATGTACACTCTTTAGCAGAGGAATAGCCTGCTACCCAGAGATATCACCTTGCAGACATCTTTGCTAACTATAAACAAACTGGACTATGACTATAATTTATTTGGATGACAGCTCAAAGACATCAACTTTATTTCAGGAGAATAAATAGCACTTTTAACTCTCTTCTCTGTCAAAAGTTTTATGATGGCTTGGCACCTGTAGCATAGTGGTTATGGCGCCAGCCACATACACTCAGGCTGGCAGGTTAGAACCTTGCCTGAGCCAGCTAAACAACGACAACTACAACAAAACAATAGTTGGGCGTTGTGGAGGGCACCTGTGGTCCCAGCTACTTGGAAGGCTAAGGCAAGAGAATCACTTAACCCTAAGAGTTTGAGGTTGCTGTGAGCTGTGATAACACAGCACTTCACCAAGGGTGACATAGTGAAACTGTCTCAAAAAAAAAAAAATAATAATAGTTTTATGAGACAGGAACAACTAAGTCAGGACAGCCTGCCATGCAAGACTTCAACTTTTAATGGAAAGTCTTATTAGAAACTCCATGATAACACTGTCTTAGTCATGGCAGTGAAATTTATTGACTCTTCATATTTCAGAACTACTGACATAATTTGTACAAACGTCCAAAGAATTACATTCCACCTCTTACCAAGGGATAAAAGAATGTCAGTTAAAATCATAGAAAGTTTACCTATAATTCCAGCACGCCAGGAATCAATAACAGTGATGCAAATCTCTCCCACAGCCACTCAAGCTTTCTCTTTTAACATTTCTACTTCACTTAGGGGCACTGGTTTTGAGGGTTCTTTTCTTTAAGAGTAAATGAGATTTTCATTATAGATAAAGATGCCTTGGCTGCTCTAGACAAAATGATCTATTTTAAAATATGGAATATTTTTTCTAACCTATTACCAATACCTAAAATCAATCACTGTATAATGAAATCATCTTTTTTCTTTGTATTCAGATATATATTGCCTCTTTGTTATTTTGCTAATCCACAGCTACTAGATGAAAAAAGTTATAACTATGAATATAGGTCATGTTAAAAAATACTATTTAGGACTCCAAATTCTAGAAAAATTATTGTCGCCCATTTTCTAAAGGGGCTGAATCAATTATGTTAGATATGCCAAAGGATACTGTTTCTATATCCTTTTAAAAATGGCTAGGTGAAAATTATAATCCAATGTGATATATTGTCACCCTAAGTTTTTTATTCTAAACACTATTTTTAATGTAATTCTTACTGAGAGAAAGACCAATTCTGAACGTTTAATAGATTCAACTGAGAATTAAGGCAGCTCTCTGGGGCCCAAAGGATGCAGGTAGGGCAGTGGTTTTAAAATGTCCTCAAAGTCTTTGACACTTCCTCCTTCCCATCAAGAGGTGGAATGTAGTGCTGTAATTCCAGCACTCTGGGAGGCTGAAGCAGGTGGATCGCTTAGGTTCAGAAGCTTGAGACCAGGCTCGGCGCCTTTGGCTCAAGCGGCTAAGGCACCAGCCACATACACCTGAGGTAGCAAGGTTTGAATCCAGCCCAGGCCCGCCAAACAATAATGACAGCTGCAACCAAAAAAATAGCCAGCGTTGTGGAGGGCGCCTGTAGTCCCAGCTACTTGGGAGGCAGAGGCAGAAGAATCGCTTGAGCCCAGGAGTTGAAGGTTGCTGTGAGCTATGATGCTACAGCACTCTACCCAGGGTGACAGCTTGAGGCTCTGTCTCAAAAAAAAAAAAAAAAAAAAAGAAGCTTTAGACCAGCCTGAGTAAGAGTGAGACCCCGGCTCTACTAAAAATAGAAAAACTAAGGCAAGAGGATCTCTTGAGCCCAAGAGTTTAAGATTGCTGTGAGCTATGATGACACCACAGCATCCCATCCAGGGCCACGGAGTAAGACTATGTCTTAAAAAAAAAAAAAAAAAGGCTCAGCACCTGTAGTTCAAGTGGCTAAGACACCAGCCACATACCCTGGACCTGGTGGTTCCAAATCCAGCCCAGGCCTGCCAAACAACAATGACAGATGCAAACAAAAAATATCCGGGCCTTGTGCCAGGTGCCTGTAATCCCAGCTACTTGGGAGGCTAAGGCAAGAGAATTGCTTAAGCCCAAGAGTTGGAGGTTGCTGTGAGCTGTGACGTCACAGCACTCTACCCAGAGCGACAGCTTAAGACTCTGTCTCAAAAAAAAAAAAAGGAGCTGGAATGGTGAAATGTAATTCTTCCTTCGAGTAGGAGCTGGCCTAAGGAATTCACTTGGGATGAACAAAATACAGCAGAAATGACAACCAGTTACTTCAGAGCCTGAAGTTAGAAAAAAGTGACACCTTTTCTACTTGGCTCTCTTGGAACTCAGCCAATATCCCCCAGGAAGTCCAGGTGACAAGGAGACACCACATCTGCTGAGATCTCAGGTAACTGCCAGCACCACTACCAGACTTGTGTGGGTGGGTGCCTAGGAGGTGGCCCCTCCTGGCTCCATCTGACTGCATCCATTAGACACCCCAGGGAGAATATTAATAAATGAATGTCACTAAGTCTAGGTAGTCTGCTGGGCAGCAGCAGAACAGCAGGATGAGGTGCATTTCCAGGGCAAGATCCAAATGCCTAGGCCAGTTTAAGAGTGCCAGCTGTGTCAGATGTCAGATATGTCAGCAAACCAGCATGGGACCCAGCCTCACCACAGCCAGGGCCTGGATAACACTTGAGGAGCAGGACTTGGAGCTGAGGTGGCCAGCGGAGACCCCTCCTTGAGCACACCCGTACGGAGGGCAGAGCAATCTTCGGTAGCTTCAAGGCTGTGCTTCAATCAGAGCAACCTGGTGATCCTTGGAGGGGTTACCTCAGGTTACCTTGTGGGGCTACCTCTGGCAGAACCAGTCATACATTTAGAATGGCAAGGCTGGGGGTGTGCCAAGCTACAAAGGGCATAAACAAGCCGAAGCCTCCAAAGCCTTCTCATCTGAAGCTATCAAAGTCCTCCTTGGATGGCAAATTTAAAGAACTGCTTATTTGTCAACTCTCTGGTAAGAAAAGAGCTAAATAATTTACTAATACTTCGTTTCTTTAAAAAAAAACTTTAACTCCCCTCTCACCTAATGGGCGCAATGTAGGGGTATACGGAACACCTTCTGGGGGAAGGGCTCAACTACAACTGGGACTTTACCTAATAAATGCAAACAATGTACCCTAAGTATATGTACCCTTATTTCAATCTGAAATTTTTTAAAAAACAAAAAATGTTTAACTCTTTAAAAAGAAATATGAAAATACAATGGCAGGAAGTTTTGAAATCAAATCCTCTGACATCATTCTGCTTTGGAAAGGGCAAATGTACTGTTTCATGGAACAAAAATTTCATGTAGTACAACTCCACCTGCTGGGAATTGAGGATTATGCCATGCATACTTACCAGTGGCACAAAGCACATCAAGTACCCTTCCCAAATCATCATTTAAGCCGTTTTCAAAATGTAGTGTCAAAAACATAATACTGAGGGAAAGTGCCTGAACTGTGGCCACCTATTCTATTTTAAATAATATTTTTTCTCACTTTACTGAAAAATGAATAGTTCTGGTAAAAGTTACTGACCATGGAAGACCATCATTTTATGCTACAAACTTATGATTTGAATTCCAATTTTGAATGTAAAAAACAGAAATGCTTTATAAGAATGCATAGTTGAGGGCAGTCCTCTGGCTCAGGGAGTAGGGCGCCAGCCCCATATACCAAGGGTGGTAGGTTCAAACCCGGCCCCGGCCAAATTGCAACAAAAAAATAGCCGGGCGTTGTGGCAAACACCTGTAGTCCCAGCTACTGGGAGGCTGAGGCAAGAGAATCATTTAAGCCCAAGAGCTGGAGGTTGCTGTGAGCTGTGATATCACAGCACTCTACCGAGGGTGACAAGGTGAGATTGTCTCTAAAAAAAAAAAAGAATGCATAGTCGATATTGCTGAGATACACATAAGGCCTTATTTTACGAGTTGAAAGGAAAAGTTAAAGATATTAGAACAATTTTGTCCCCACTGTTTACACTGTCCTCTAACTGAGCTACTGCATCAGCACTTCGCGTGGGGCTAATACTAGGATCTCTTAGTTATCAGGTAGAGGAGGAAGCTAACTATACTAGCTAATCTGAAAAGTGGGCCGTAAGGAACTGCAGGTAATGATGAGGGCAAAGCATTCACAAATATTTACACATTTAAAGCTCTCATTTGCCAAGTTCACAAATTCTTTCCATCTCTGGGCCTATCTCACTACTTAAAACTTGATTTGGCAAAGTTGTTCTTACAAAAATTTTTAACCTAAACGATTTACCTTTGTTACTTTGTCCATTCTCCTTCTGGGATGAGAAAGATGTTCAGGAAAATAGGTACTTGGGATACAGTACTCAGGGTATCTTGCATTGTGTGGCCAATTTCAGAAAGAACTTCAACATGGTAAAAAAGAGAATTATCAGTTCCAAGTTGCTATAAATACCTAAGCAACTTCTCAATACTTGATAGACTTACTTCCACATAAATCTTCTCTCTATCTCAGTTATCATCGTGTGAATCCAAGTCTTGCACTATTTGAACAGCCTCCTAACTGGCCTTCCAAAGTCCTCCCTACTGCTACCCAAACATCTTACTAGAAATGCAAATCCAAATTTGTACCTTTAACTCTGTTAACTTCAATTCTGTAGCTTTATCCTAAGGAAACTTATACACAGCATAACACAATAGCTACGACCACAGACAAACTACATGGATTCAAATCTCAGCCCCCAAAAGTCTGGCTGCATGAAGGCAAGTTACTAATACTTATCTTGGGATTTATTCCCCCTCTTTATCTTAAAATTTTCCTAGATTTTTCATGCCAGCTTTATTCATATACTATACAATTCTCATAATAAAGTGTACGTTTGAATACTTTTCAGTATTTTTACAGACAACCATCATGATTTTAGAACATTTTCATCATCCCCCCAAAAAATCCTGTGCCCATCAGCAGTCATTCCCATGCCTCCTGTCCTCCCCAGCCCCTGGCAACCACTAATCTACTTTTTGTCTCTACTGATTTGCCTCTTTTGACCCTTTTTCTCTCTCTTTTTTTTTTTTTTTTTTTCCAGAGACAGGATTTCACTCTGTCATCCAGGCTGGAGTGCACTGGTCTGATTAGAGCTCATTGCAGCCTCTAATTCCTGAGCTCAAGCAATACTCTTACCTCAGCTTTCCAAACAACTGAGACTATAAGTACGTACCACCATTGCTGGCTAGTTTTTAATTATTAATATAACCAATATATTATGTAAATAATTTCATTTAGATTCTTAAGATATTGGCATCTGTAAGTTTTAAACTGAGAATTACTTTTTTTTTGTTTTTGACACAGAAACTCAAACTGCGCCCTGGGTAGAGTGCCGTGGCATCACAGTTCACAGCAACCTCCAGTTCTTGGGGTTAAGTGATTCTCTTGCCTCAGCCTCCCAAGTAGCTGGGACTACAGGAGCCAGCCACAATGCCCGGCTATTTTACTCCAGTGCATCTGGCTGGTGCCTTAGCCACTTGAGCTACAGGTGCCGAGCCGAGAATTACTTTTAAAAAGTACATTAAAATACAAGAAAAGGGCAGTGCCTATGGCTCAGTGCATAGGGCACCGGCCCCATATGCCCAGAGTATAGGGTTCGAACCCGGCCCTGGCCAAACTGCAACACAGAATAGCCGGGCGTTGTGGTGGGCGCCTGTAGTCCCAGCTACATGGGAGGCTGAGGCAAGAGAATCACTTAAGCCCAAGAGTTTGAGGTTGCTGTGAGCTGTGACACCACAGCACTCTACCAAGGGTAATAAAGTGAGACTTTGTTTCTAAAAAAAAAAAAAAAAAAAGACAAGTTGGAAAAGTCCCAAATTCACTAAAAACTAGAGAAAAGAGCTATAGTTGAGTATGACTGTGGCTCAGGCCAGCCAAAGGCTTAGGAAACTGAAATTGAAATGTGTCATGGAATCCCAGAGACAAAAGAGCCGAATTACTTTTGGAACTACAGAGGAAGCAGAAGGTATTATATAGCAAAATAGCCTAAAACTTTCATTAAAAAAAAACACGGCTGGGTGTGGTGGCTCACACCTATAATACTAGCATTTGGGGTAGATTGCTTGAACTCAGGAGTTTGAGAACAGCCTGAGCAAAAGCGAGACTCAGTCTCTACTAAAAATAGAAAAACATGGCTTGGCGCCTATGGCTCAAGTGGCTAAGGCGCCAGCCACATACACCTGAGCTGGCGGGTTCGAATCCAACCCGGGTCCACCAAACAATGACGGCTGCAACCAAAAATTAGCCGGGCGTTGTGGCAGGCGCCTATAGTCCCAGCTACTTGGGAGGCGGAGGCAAGAGAATCGCTTGAGCCCAGGAGTTGGAGGTTGCTGTGAGCTGTGATGTCACAGTACTCTACCTAGGGTGACAGCTTGAGGTTCTGTCTCAAGAAAAAAAAAAATAGAGAAACAGAGGCAAGAGGCACTTGAGTCCAAGAATTGGTGACTGCTGAGAGCTATGACACCATGGCACTCTATCCAGGGTGATACCTTGAGACTCTATCTCAAAAAAACAACAACAACAAAAAAAAAAACCAACTTCACAATTCAAACTGTTATATCCTTATTATAGAATAACTTTGTGCACATTTTTATTCCAAATAAAAGGAGACAAGTGTCTCTAAAGACAAGCAACCTTTGGGAAATTAGTCTCCCATTAGGTTGAGTGACCAAATTTTCTACCCTTCCTAGGACAGGTTCCACTTACATCTGCCACTCTGGTACTCTCTGTTCAGCTAATACCCCCAAAGTGTCCCACTTTGAATTAGATTGTCATGACAGTGGCACAACTCTGCACATTTGCTAAAAATCATTGAATTGTACATTTACAACGGATAGATTTTATGTACATAAATTATATGTCAAAAAAGTTGTTGAAAAACAAGTGCCAATTTCAACAAGTTAGATGGTCAGACAATGCATATTCCACAGCCTCAAGGTCTTTGAAGTAGTTGATTAACACTCTGTAAAGGGACAATCATTACAAGGAGTTCTTTTGTAAGAGGACCCATCAAGACAGCCTCTAGGAACATGATCTCAAAATAAGACCTAGCCAAGTCTCAGAGATCTAATACCATAGAGTTGACTTTTATAGGTCATAAATCATCAATGAGCATATCCTCCCATTAACATCTTGTAAATACAAAAGCAACGCTGTTAAGCATCCTATCCTGACATATGAGGCAACTTAAGCCAGTGTGCTACTCTACATAAAATGTGCTTGAAAACCACACAAGGTTTCCATTTGCTTCAAAAGGATACATATAATGTTAAAAGCTTCGGAGTGTTGCTAGCTTTAAATATTAAAGCTAGAAACTTTTCCAACTTCAACTTTAACTCTGGAGTCCAGGAATCCTAAAGAAAAAAAAAAACACAAAGGAACAAAAATAAAAACACTAGATCAGTAGATCCCAGCACTATCATCAAACTGTAGTCAGTAAGTTAAATATTCCTGCCAGTTACTGGAACAAAAAGCAAGATGCCTTGCCAGTGATGTGAGGCTGTGAAAAAAAGATTTTAGGACATCTAACCAATTCATTTACAGAAGATTCAAGTATCCACAACAGGAGAAAAAACAGAGTTCTATAATAAACAGGAAAAATATAACCCTGTACACAATTTGAATATTTCATGTGTTTTAAACACAATCGTGACAAGTAACCTTATTAGGATGAATACCAAAAATAATTCAGTACAGTTTAGGCATGCGGGGCACTGGTAGGCATAGCAAACAGTCATCACCAAGTTACTGAAAGCTCCTCAAAGAAAAGGACTCATTTCCATAAACCTCCTCTGAATAAGAGAAAAGGACAGTTGTTCTTATCTGCCACAAACACCCCATCATGTCAAGGATTATAATACACTTTTTAGTTTGATTTGTCCCTTAAAAATAAATTGTAGGTAGTCCTGGGTTATGAATGAGATAGATTCTATAGGTTTGTTTTAAGTTGAATTTGTAGGGGCCTGCTGGAACAGGCTCATTTACCTATTGTAAGTGTAACTCACACATCAGTCGGATGTTTGTAACATGGGACTCACCATAATAGCCTCTATTTGGAAGTGCAAGTTATATGTAATTCAGATATTTGTAACTCTGGGACCGCCCATATTTATCTCAAATAATGCTCAATAAAAAGGAAAAAATAATGACAAATAGTAAAAGAAAAAGTGTGAACAGTAAGGGTCTTTCTCAGGACAATTTTCCTTTGACTCTTTATATAAAAATATCTTCCAGCCGGCTCAGCGCCTGTGGCTCAAGCAGCTAACGCACCAGCCACATACATCTGAGCTGGTTCGAATCTAGGCGAGGCCCGCCAAACAACAATGACGGCAGCAACCAAAAAATAGCCGGGCCTTGTGGCAGGTGCTTGTAGTCCCAGCTACTCGGGAGGCGGAGGCAAGAGAATCTCCTAAGCCCAGGAGTTGGAGGTTGCTGTGAGCTGTGATGCCACAGCACTCTACCCAGGGTGACAGCTTGAGGCTCTGTCTCAAAAAAAAAATCTTCCACCCAAACCAAGAAACTCCACAAAAAAGTGGGTCTACCACTAAAAGTTCATATCAAATTCACTGTCCCCTGGATTCTGCCCCCTCACCCTCAGACATTCCTGTCCTTGCCCACTTCCTCCTCCTCTCCAGGCCTGCATCTTCCTTCATGCTTCTACCCCCACCCACTTACCTAGCCAGCATGTCACCTGGCTTCTGGAAAAAATACTGCAGAATGAGTCAAAATTCTTATAATTAAGAAATTTCATAATTCCTGACACTGTATGATAACTTTGTTTATAATGTTTACCTATGACTGGGCATGGTAGCTTACAGTGCTTTGGGAAGCCAAGGAGGGTGGACTGCTGAGGCCAGGAGTTCGAAACAAGCCTAGACAATAATATAAGCCTATAAAGTTCTGTAGAGACCCTATCTCTACAAAAAATTTAAAAATTAGGGCTGGAAGCCGGATGCGGTGGCTCATACCTATAATCCCAACACTTGGAAGGCTGAGGCAGATGGACTGCTTGAGCTCACAGGTTAGAGACCAGCTTGAGCCAGAGCAAGACCCTGTCTCTAAAAATAGCCAGGCGTTGTGGTGGGTGCCTGTAGTCCCAGCTACTAGGAGGCTAAGGCAGCTCAAGAGTTTAAAGTTGCTGTGAACTAAGATGCCACAGCACTCTCCCAAGGATGACCAAGTAATACTCTGTCTCTAAAAAAGAAAAAAGAAAAAGAAAAATTAGGGCTGGGTGCAATGGTTCACACTTATATTTCTAGCACATTGGGAAGCCGAGGTAGGAGAATTGCTTGAGGTCAAGAGTTTGGGAATAGTCTGAGCAATACAGCGAGACCTCATCTCCACAAAAAACAGAAAACTTAGCTGGGCATTGTAGTATATGCCTATAGTTCCAGTCACTTGGGAGGCTGAGGCAGGAAGATTGTTTGAGCCAAGGATTTATAGGTTATAGTGACCTGTGATGAAGTCACTGTACTCTGGCATGCAAGAGTGAGACCCTGTCCCCCTCCCCCCCCCCAAAAAAAAGAAAAATTAGCCAGCCATGGTGGTGGGCTCCTGTAGTTCTAGCTACTCAGGAGGCTGAGATAGGAGGATTGCTTGAACCCAAGAGTTCCAGGCTGCAGTGAGTTGTAATTGTGCCACTCCGATCTGGGCAACAGAGTGAGTTTTTTTCTTTTTTAAAGTGTGTGTTAATATGGGTTGAATTGTGTCCCTCCAAGAGACAGAGTTAAGTCCTAACCCCTGATACTCCAGAACATGAGGCCACTGGGAACAGGTTGTTGCAGATGTACTAAAGTCAAGATTGAGGCCACATTAAAGTAGGCTGGGTTCTTAATCCAGTATGACTGGTACCCTCACAGGGAGGAGGAGCTTTTAGACAGATAGAGGGAGATGGCCCTTTCCAGACAGAGGCAGAGATTACAGCAATGCTACCCCAGGCCAAGGAACACTTGGGGCTATCAGAATCTGGGAGAGGAAAGGAAGAATCCTCCCCTAGAGGCTTCAGGGACAGCATGGCCCTGCTGATACCTCCATTTCAGACTTCTAGCCTCCAGAACCGTGAGACAATCAATTTTGGTTGTTGGAAGCCACTTACTCTGTGGCACTTTGTTAGGACAACACAGCCCTAGGAGACTAAGACACTGTGCCTTGGCTCCAGGCTTTCCATGCTCAACCATATAGAAAAGAATCTCAGGAAAGGATGCTATGCCAGCCAACATAAATCAAGACATCTTAAAAAACAAACAATACAAAATATTTGGGACATGTAGGCTTCCATTTAGACTGCTCTGTTGTTTTTGAGACAGGATCTTGTTCTGCCGCCCACACTGGAGTGCAGCAGTGTCATCATAGATCATAGCAACCTCAAACTCCTGGGCTCAAGTGATTCTCCTGCCTCACTTCTGGGTAGCTAGGACTATAGGAACCTGCCACCGTGCCCGGCTCATTTTTTAATTATTTTTTGTAGAGACAGTATCTTGCTCCTGCTCAGGCTTGCTCTGCTGTCGAATACCATTCTGTATAACCAATGAATACATCATTTCAATTTAATTACCTTATGGTGCTCTGCTGATGACATGGGTAAGATTGAATTTAAAACCCTCTCTGGACATGAACCCCTTTACTTTTTTCTTGATTGTTTTTATTTTTCTGAGCTTTCAGGTTTAAGAATAAGTCTGATGAGCAAAGAGGAGGAACGAGCCCAGAGAAGCACTGCACTGGCTCTGCTGAATCATCTGGGGAAATATCACAGTTTTTGCCCTTGCAAAAGGGAAACTTCAGATTAGTGACTGACTTTTCCCCCAATAGCAGAAACTTTTATTATTAAAAGTCTTACTCAGAATCTTAACAGATGAAATAGATCAAAGTGGGGTTATTGTGTGGAAGTGGGGGCAGGGCTCAGAGCTTGCCCTTGGCTTACATGTTTTGTTTTGTTTTTTGTTTAGAGACAGAGCCTCAAGCTGTCACCCCGGGTAGAGTACCATAGCATCATAGCTCACAGCAACCTCCAACTCTTGGGCTCAAGCAATTCTCTTGCCTCAGCCTCCCAAGTAGCTGGGACTGTAAGCACCCGCCACAACGTCTGGCTATTTTTTGGTTGCAGCCATCATTGTTGTTTGGCGGGCCCTGGGCTGGATTTGAACCCGCCAGCTCAGGTGTATATGGCTGGCGCCTTAGCCACTTGAGCCACAGGTGCCAAACCGGTTTACTTACCCGTTAACTCCTCCCTTCCTTGCAACGCCTGCAAGAGTCCCTTCCACTTCCCTAAATCCTCTTTAAGCTTAACTTACATTCTTGGCAGATAACATAGGTGCTCAAGAAGGTTGTCCTGAAGTAATCAGTTACAGGAGTACCTAAGTATTTCTGCAAGGGGATATTCACTGACAAATGGAGTTTGCAGAAAAAAAATTCACTATAATCTTTACAAAGGGATTTCCTTTTCTGTCAATACGGTACAAGAAAGAATCTAAAAAAGCAATGGAAACAACTAAAAAAAAAAAAAAAAGGATAAAAGAGAGATCATCTTTCTTAAGCAGGGCAGGAATTTCTAACAAGGAACTAAGAGCTCCAGAGCTTGCCTGTAAAACAAAAGAAGCATTCTCAATAATGACAGGGTGTAGAAAGCCATGGATAAAATCCAACACAGCACATGCTGGAGACTTGATTGAGACATTGTATAATCTGTGAGAGGGGTTTAGAGAGATGATCACTTCTGTTTAGAGAGTATGTGAGGTCATCTTTTTAAATGCATCCCTAAAAGGGCAAGAAAGGAATTGCAGTGGCAAAAACATGAAGGAAAAGCGGCAACTCTGAGAGTTAAGAAAGCACCAAAGATGGTTTTGACCTGAGGATAACTGCACAATCTTTCTTTTTTTTTTTTTTTTTTTTGTTAGAGACAGAGTCTCAAGCTGTCGCCCTGGGTAGAGTGCTGTGGTGTCACAGCTCACAGCAACCTCCAACTCTTGAGCTTAAGCTATTCTCTTGCCTCAGCCTCCTAAGTAGCGAGACTACAGGTGCCCGCCACAACACCCAGATTTTTTTTTGTTGTTATTGCAGTCGTCATTGTTGTTTTTAGCTGGCCCAGGCCAACCTGGGTCTATGTGGCCGGCACCCTACCCACTGAGCTACGGGAGCTACTCTGCACAATCTCTGAGAGCTGTTAGGGTAGAAATGACAGAAGACAGTAAGCCCTACCCACAGTAGATAATCTAACAGGAGATCCCAGCATAAAATTGGGACCCCAAAGGGGTATACTACCAGTAAAAGGTCAGAAATAAATAAAGCCACTATACAGGAAGGGGACAGCAAGGAAAACATAACATGAGGTAGAAGGAGGGGAAAACCTCATTTAACACTTCATAACCACACTTAGTTCCACGAAAGACCACACTTGAAACTGCCATTATCTGTGAGATCCCCAAAACCTCAGTAAATAATTTGAAATAGTCCTGAGTTGGTAATGAACCAGGTGACTGGGAGAGCCAAATGCAAATCTTTTCTATATGAATCAAACTGCACCCAAGTCTCAAAAAAAAAATCTCAATTCCCAAGTAAAATGAACTAACCAAAAATGACCCAATAAATCTAAATAAAAAACAAAAGAACTTCTATATAAAAAAGAGTTAATTAAAAAAAAAAGGAGCTAATAACTGAAATTACAAATTCAATGAAAAGATTCAAGAACAGACTAAATATCACTGAAGGGTGTGTTTGTGAACTGGGAGACAGATGTGAAGAAATCACCCAAAATACAGTGAGAGAGATCAAGAGATAGAAAGTATGAGATGTTAAAAGACATAAAGGGCACAACAATGTTACCACTACTCAACCGTACACTTAAGAATGGTCAGCAATGATTAAAAAAAAAGAATGGTCAACGATGAATTTCATGTTATGTATATTTTACCACAATTTAAAAAACAAACAAAAAGACATGGCGAATATAATTAGAAAGTCTAATATACATTTAATCATATATCCAGGAGATAATAAAGAGTACGGGGAAGAGGTAATATATAAAGAGATACAAATTGAGAATTTTCTAGAGTTGTTGAAAGACTCAAAACTACACATCCAGGAAACCTAACAAGTCTCAAGTAGAAATAAAAAACTACCCCTAGACACACTAGTACAATTATAAAATCCCAAAGGCTAGAGGAAAAATGATCTACAAGGGAACAGCAATTAGACTGACAGCCAACTTCAAAATAGAAGCTAGAAGACTAGTTTCAAAATAGGAGCTAGAAGACTATGCAATACAGCTAAGCTTTCTATCTTGAATATGCTAAAAGAAAATAGTTATAAACATAATATTCTAAACCCTAAGAAAGCAACAAAGACACCCTCAGGCAAACAAGAACTGAAAGAAAAGCTCTTCAGCTACAGGAAACTTTAAAGGAATGTACTTAACACAGACAAGAAAGCTGCCCCACATGGAATGTCCTCAACACAAGAGGGAAAATGGTGAGCAAAAATACTGGTAAATATAAGGGAACATCAATATACAATGATCATATAAAATAGTAAAAATTTCTAATTTGTGCAGTTAAAGTATATAACTAAAATACTTTACAACAATAGCACATAAATTGGGAACATGAAGCTAATGCATTCTAAGTTCCTTGAGAGTTCTAGAAGGGAATAAAGATACTAATTTTAAACTTTATTATGTGTGCATACTAAAATATTTTTTATTTTTTTTTTGCAGTTTTGGCCTGGGCTGGGTTTGAACCCACCACCTCCGGCATATAGGGCCAGCACCCTACTCCTTTGAGCCACAGGTGCCGCCCTGCATACTAAAATATGACCATTAAAAGAACATACATAAGGTGGCGCCTGTGGCTCAGTGAGTAGGGCGCCGGCCCCATATACCTAGGGTGGCGGGTTCAAACCCAGCCCCAGCCAAACTGCAACCAAAAAATAGCCGGGCGTTGTGGCGGGCGCCTGTAGTCCCAGCTTCTCGGGAGGTTGAGCCAGGAGAATCGCGGAAGCCCAAGAGCTGGAGGTTGCTATGAGTCCTGTGAAGTCACAGCACTCTACCGAGGGTGGTAAAGTAAGACTGTGTCTCTACAAAAAAAAAAAAAAAAGAAGAAAAGAAAAAGAACATACATAAAAAGAAAAAAATAAGAAATCTTCATGAATACTGCAGGTTATTAAATTCCTTAAAGCACCACGCCCTGAAACTTGCCTTAGAATGTCAAATCCCAGTGGGTCAGGCTGCCTGCTGCAGCCTTGCCTGACCTTATCCCTGATTCTGAAAGCTCCACCCCTGGATCTAAGCTTTATCCACACTGCTATCCCACAACATTCACAAATAGAAGTCCCCACTGTGAAAAAGTTATTAATTGTAAGTATAAAAATAAGCAAATTTTAGTGTTTTTTTTTTTTTTTTTTGAGACAGAGTCTCACTATGTCACCCTCAATAGAGTGCCATGGCGTCAAAACTCACAGCAACCTCAAACTCTTGGACTTAAGTGATTCTCTTCCCTCAGCCTCCCAAGTAGCTGGGACTATAGGCACCCACCACAATGCCTGGCTATTTTTTGGTTGCAATTGTCATGGTTGTTTACCAGGCCTGGGCCAAGCTAGAACCTGCCAGCCTTGGTGTATGTGGCTAGTGCCCTACTCACTGAGCTACAGGAGCCAGGCCAGGTTTTTTGTTTGTTTGTTTATTTTTTGTGAGACAGAGTCTCACTATGTCACCCTCGGTAGAGTGCTGTGGCGTCACATCTCATAGCAACCTCAAACTCTTCAGCTTAAGTGATTCTCTTGCCTCAGCCTTCCAAGTAGCTGGGACTACAGGTGTCCACCACAATGCCTGGCTACTTTTTTTTTGTTTGTTTTTTGCAATTTTTGACCAGGGCTGGGTTTGAATCCTCCACCTCCGGCATATGGGGCCGGCACCCTACTCCTTTGAGCCACAGATGCCACCTTGTTTATTTTTTGTTGTCATTGTTGTTTAGCAGGCCCAAGCCAGGTTCGAACCCACCAGCCCCAATCCATGTGGCCAGCGCCCTAACCACTGAGATTCAGGTGCTAAGCCCAAATTTTAGTGTTTTAAAGTATCATTCAGAAACCACTAGTGTAAACAAGGTGACACCACAATGCTTCCCAGGATCTAAAACAAAATTCAAAGGTTGCCACTTACCTGAAAGAGTTCTTTAAACGAAGGGTGTACCATAGGGTTGGGAACAAAAGGAAGGGCATAGAAAGGGAGAAACTCGGTGGTCTGGCTCAGCGCTGCTCCTTTGGTCTCCAGGTAGGTTTTGAAGTAAGAAATCCTTTCCTCCAGCTCCTCTCTGTCCTAGAGGAAGGGAAAACACCCAGACTACCTGTTCACCCGGCCCCACTCTGAGGCTCCCTGGGCCCCAGACCTGTGGCTGGCACCCCCAACCTGTCCTGGCAAATATGCTATCTCAGTCATTCTACCATCACCTCACATTTCCCCCTTAATAAAACTTTCTCAGAACTATCAGAGAACTACCCACATAGTTCACTATGCTGCATTGTTAATTTATTGTCACCATTTTCTCATATTATTAAAATTCTTCATAAACTTTTTTTTTTTTGAGAGTTTTATTTTGTCACCCTCGGTAGAGTACTATTGTGTCACAGCTCACAGCAACCTCAAACTCTTGGGCTTAAGTGATCCTCTCGCCTTAACCTCCCGAGTAGCTGGGACTACTGGTGCCTGCCACAACAACGGCCAGCTAGTTTTTCTATTTTTAGTAGAGATGGGGTCTTGCTCTTGCTCAGGCTGATCTCAAACTCCTGAGCTCAAGCCATCCAGCCACCTCAGCCTCTGAGAGTGCTAGGATTAGAGGAATTAGCCACTGTGCCTCTAACTTCATAAACATTTTTAAGACAGAAAAAACTTCATCTCGCCTATTATAATTTATTTAGTTCTCCCATTATTAAACATACTCATCCACTTTTCAGCTATAAATGAGTGTCTGCATTCCCACAATTCTGGCTGGAAAGGTTTCTAAAGGCAAACAGGTATGTCTTTACAGTGTTCTGGAGCAGAAGCTTCCAAATCACTCTTTCCTTTATCCCCTAAGGTCTGGCCTTCTTCTGCTTCTCTGTTACTCATGCAATCCAAGCAAGTCAGTTCCCTCTTGGGATTTTTATCTCCTCTTGGGCCTCAGTGAGAAAGCAGAGGAGCTGAGTTTAGTGCTTCCCTCCCAAGCACACCAGCTCCACAGGCCTCATACACAAGAATAAGCCTGCTCTATACATGAACATGAGGCTCTCTTCTGACCACTGGACTTAAAAAATAGCTAATGTTTATTGATTTTCATCTTATATCAAAATTGAAAAATTAAAAAACAGATATTAATAAATAAGAAATACACTCTGGGAGGCTAAGGCGGGTGGATTGCCTGAGCTCAGGTGTTTAAGACAGCCTGAACAAAAGTGAGACCCTGTCTCTAAAAATAGCAAGGCATTGTGGCAGGTACCCATAGTCTCAGCTACTCGAGGAGGCTGGAGCAAGAGAATCGCTTGAGCACAAGAGTTTGAGGTTGCTGTGAGCTATGATGTCACAGTACTCTACTGAGGGTGACAAAGTGAGACCCTGTCTCAAAAAAAGAAAAAGAAAGAAAGTAATGTAAACAGAAAATGAAAATCTTCCATGGCTCGGCACCTGTGGCTCAAGCGGCTAAGGCACCAGCCACATACACCTGAGCTGGCGGGTTCGAATCCAGCTCGGGCCTGCCAAACAACAATGACGGCTGCAGATAAAAAATAGCCGGGCATTGGGAAGGGCGCCTGTAGTCCCAGCTACCTGGGAGGCAAAGGCAGGAGAATCACTTGAGCCCAGGAGTTGAAAGTTGCTGTGAGCTGTGATGCAACGGCACTCTACCCAGGGCAGAGTGGCTCTATCTCAAAAAAAAAAAAAAAGAAAAGAAAATCTCCATATCTTCTCCACATGAGAAATACTTCCAAAAAATAGCCTTCCCAAGAACAGCTACCGTGATAAAGTATCATGCTGCTCCCTCCAACATTGTCCCCTCCTCTTGGTGTCCCTGACATTCAGCAAGTTAACACTGTTAAAATAGATAATAGTTAATGTCCAGGGTCCTATACCAGCCAGTCCCTGCTCCTTTTCTGTTCTTCCCTCTGCACTCAAAAGCTCAGCCACAGTAGCAGCTAGAAATTTCAGCTCTGTCCTCTCCTACCATCTACAGAGTCCCTGCCAAAGGGCTTCAGAAGCTAAATCCAATCCATCACTGAAATGGACTGTCCACAAATAGAAATCTTATTTTCCTACCACCCAAGTTTAAATTTAGGCTCTAATATAGTGTTTAATATGTGGACAAATATGTGTTTTCTTGGACATATATGAGTACATATTAAGTTACCAAAATTTATTTTGATGAATTCCCAAAAATTTGAGGTATATAGGAAAACATGCAAATTTGATTACAGAAATTATTAAATCTCCATATAAATTAGACCATAAACTACTGGGAATAACGTAGAAAATCATTTATCAAGATGCCTACACATTGCAGGCAAATGACAAAATAGTCACAAAATGAAATCTATACTCATTGCTAGCTAACTTTGTCTTTAAACACACTATTTAGACCAACCCAAATCACAAGGTAAACCTACCGGTCTCCCTACGGAATGTTTCAGAGGATAGATGGCAAAATGGATGTGAAGATAGAATTCCAACTTCTGAGCAAGGGCGTCACCATTTCGGATGGAACTGGGAATGTGTTCTTCCCATAAATTGAAGAACAACTTCTGGTCTCCATTGTCAAATGCAGAGACAAGATCCTTCTGTGAAGAAGACATTTGGAATGAACTCCTACTGTAAGGGATGTTCACTCGTCCAAAACCCCAAACCCTCACAAGCCACCCAACACCACAGATATACCATACTCTGCTTTTCAGAGGTAAGGAGCAGAAAAATAGAGATCCCAGAGGGCTTCACGGTTCTTAAGTTGAGATTTCCGCAGGCCAGCCCTGGTTTTCCATCTCTGTGTACCATCATAACTGAGCATTACAAAAACAGACAAAACATTTCAGATGGAAAGAACATTTGAAAGGGAAAGAATCACACCTAGGACAAAGACAGACTTGAAGACAGAGAACTCACAGACACTAAAGTTACCCTTTGGGCTTGCCGCCCCACAGCAGGCAACTGATAAAAACTGGCCAGACCAAGAACCCAGGCAGGCCTCCGCAGAACCACCCTCACACCTATGGAAGCTTGCTGACAGCACCACGCCCACATCCCCGAGTGCCAGCAGCACATACACGATGACCTGGACCGGGAGCCGGGCACTGTCACTTTCCAAATGTTGTTAGAAGCAAGTCTGAGATGGCATGTGGGAACCACACAGACGCCAGTGCCCCATCAGGGGACCTTCTACGCCCACCTATTACAGCAACAGAGAAGCACAGGCTTGGTGTCCCTCCCACCACAGAGCTGCGTGAGTCTGTGTGGGACAGGGACAGTTTTATGACTTACATGCAGTAACTGAAACAGAATTTTGGAGAAAGGCAGATGCCTCACAAGAAGAAAAATAATGGATCTATCACAGATACCTGTTGCATAATTTTTTGGACTTAAATATGAGGCAGAAGTGAAAGAACATCCTAACAGTCCAAAACAACTCGACTCCTACTGTTCACCTTTCTGTATCAAAGGCTCAAGATGTTCAGACTTAAATTTTGTGCTCATATGCAAAAGCTTTTCTAAGACCAGATTTTCTGAGAATCACCAATTCCCCACCCAGCACCACTATTGTTTGGCTATTGTTTTAAAAGTATTATAAAATACTTTTAAAATGGTTTAACACATACTTTTCCTATATAATTATCATTTTTTAGGTTATTTGTTTTGTTTACAATAGGGCTTTATTAACATTATAAAATGGAAATGACAAAAACAAATAATGTTGCAGTGTTTGGTTATACCTGTACTTAAGTCAGAGACATTCATTAATAAGGAATCTTCAGGCTCGGCGCCTGTGGCTCAAGCGGCTAAGGCGCCAGCCACATACACCTCAGGTGGCGGGTTCGAATCCAGCTCGGGCCCGCCAAACAACAATGACGGCTGCAACCAAAAAATAGCCAGGCGTTGTGGCAGGCGCCTGTAATCCCAGCTACTTGGGATGTGGAGGCAGGAGAATCGCTTGAGCCCAGGAGTTGGAGGTTGCTGTGAGTTGTGATGCCACAGCACTCTACCCAGGGTGACAGCTTAAGGGTGTCTCAAAAAAAAATTATAATAATAAGGAATCTTCAAATTTGAATATTACAAGAATTTTCACTATGACATGCAATCAAGAACAACTATCTCTGAATACTGCCTTATAATGTATCAACATACAGTTGAAGTAAACTCAAAAGTTTTCAAATGAGTATCTACAGGCTCCTGAAAGCCAGCCTCTTCCTGTTCCTCTGCCTAGAAACAGGTGAAGAACAGCCTGTTAGCAAATGTGGGAGGCAACTGCCGAAACCGAAACCAAGCATGAGCAGCAAAATGCATCCACCACTTGGAAGAGTCGGGAAGGACCTGCCAGAGGACCCACGTTGTCTTGTTAATGACTAACACAAAAGTAAGGGGACCCCTCCCAAGTGGCTATACACATACAAATAATTAAAATGGTAAGTTTTATGCTTTTTTAACACAAGTTAAAAAAACACAGTGGCAGTGCTGCTGGGGGCTGGTTCACCTCCAAGCTCACCTCTGCCAAGCTTCCTAGCAAACCCTGCGAGCCACTCCTGAGGATACCTCTATCCTTGAGAGGCACAGTGACCAAGAGCTCTTTGTATGAATGAAGTAAGCACAGATTTTTTTAGTTTAAGGTTCAGAATCAAGATATTTTCTTAATGTGCCTTGACAGACTCCTCAAGTCAAATGGCCCATCTACAGTTTGTTCTAAATTCTATATTTGAGGACATTTTCTATATTTGCTATGTCATTATAATCACATCTATCATCCGCCCTAACTTATGATTCAGATCCTGTACTTGGAAATGGTCCCTGCACTTAATACCCACACATAAAGCAATCCACTATTACAATCTACATGATCACAAAACAACACATTAATAATCTTCTGTAAGCCACGATCACAGCCAGAATTACCAAGATGAGAAAATGTGCACGCCACCAACAGTAATTCATAAATGCACACACTTATAAGAGGACTAGCTTGGGGAAACTCGCCATTTATTGAGTGTCACTGACAATTAGCATATTTTGCTGAACTACTGTTCCAGGTATTTTTTATTTGGGAAATCTATCACAGTGGAGCACAGCTATGGATTAGGTGAGCAGCAAAGACTTGTGACAATCAGAGTGTTTAGAGAGTTTTTTCAACTTATATAAAAATGAACCTAAAGACATCAGAGAAATGTAAATCAAAATCACAACAAGGTATCACTTCAAATCCATTAAAATGGCTCATATTTAACACATACACATACAGAAAATAGTAAGTGTTGACATGGATGCAGAGAAACAAACTTTATACACTACTGCTGGGAGTGTAAAAGAATACTACTGCTTTATAAAACAGTTTGGCAATTCCTCAAAAAATTAAAAACAGAACTACAATATGATCCAGCAATCCCACTTCTAAGTATATATCGACAAAAATCGAAAGCAAGTCCTGAAGAGATATAGGCACACTCATGTTCATAGCAGCACACTATTCACAACCAAGAGGTGGAAGCAACCCACGTGTCCTCTGACAGAGGAATGGATAAACAAACTGGGGTATATACATACACACCGTGGAATGTCAGTCAACCTGTAAAAAAAGGAAATCTTGTAACATAAGTGAATTTTGAAGACAGTATACTGAATGAAATAAGCCAATCATAAAAAGACAAACAATCTATAATTATACTTATATGAAGTATCCAAAGTAGTCAAATTCACAGAAAGAGGAATGGTGGTTGCCAAGGGATAGGGGCAGGAGGAAAGAAGGAGTTGTTTAATGGGTATAAAGCTTCAGATTTGCAAGATGAGAAAGTTCTAGAGATCTGTTTTACAACAATGCAAACATACTTGTTACTGGACTATACATGTACAAATAATTAAAATGGTAAGTTTTATGCTTTTTTAACACAAGTTTTTAGAAGACCCAAAGTGATGTTTAAGTATTCTCAGACGCAGCTGGAGCTGAAATATAATGGCAAGCCAGTTACAAAAAATGAAAAGCAGTCATCTTCAGAGGTTCAAGATTTGCAAAGAAGAGCCAGGCATGAAGGCTCAAACCTGTAATCCTAGCACTCTGGGAGGCCGAGGTAGATGGACCGCTTAAGGTCAGGAGTTGGAGACCAGCTTGAGATAGAGTGAGATCCCATCTCTAAAAATAGCTGGGTATTGTGGCGAGCACCTGTAGGAGGCTGAGGCAAGAGGATCGCTTGAACCCAGGAGTTTGAGGTTGCTGTGAGTTGTGATACCACAGCACTTACCCCAAAGGTGACTAACTAACACTTTAAAAAAAAAAAAAAAAAAACACAAACAAAAAAAAAAGAGGATTTGTACAGAAGCTTTAAGACACAGAGCTTATTTGCTTTGTCCTACATTGTTGCATAATCTGGTCAATGTGTGAACTTTGCAAAAGATTCTGTTTTGCATCTAGAGATCAAAAGACTTTTAAAGTATTTTTAAAAAATAGGTAAACACAATCTATATTGTTTATGGATGCACAGTTGGATAAAAAATATAAAGAAAAGTAAAAGTAAACTATTGTAAAAGTAAAAAAAAAAAAAAAAAAAATTCTGTTTTGCTAGTCAGGTATTGAGAACTTGCCATGTCCCTGATAAATCCTGGCTGCAGCAAAGAGTTGCTGACATATCCCTCCAATGCCTATGGTAAAGGTGGCGGTCTGTCTTTATCCAGGGAACCAATGAAACCAGCTAGAGAGTGAAGCTGATCTCCTGAAAACACACTTGACTCTAAGAACGTGTTTCCACCTCTAACAATGACCACATTCTTCTTTTATGTCCTGACTACCTTGCTCCAGGTTTGGAAGGTGCAGGGAGGCCTGGCTGTTACAGCACCCAAAGAAGAGTCTGTGTCTGAAGTGGCAGAAGACTCCTTAACATTCAGGTGCCTGAGGCCCAAAGGGCACCAGGCAGAGTCTCCCTTAAGCTCCATGGCCACTTCAACAGCACCTCTCTCAACAGGGAGCATACCAGTCCACTCGTGAGTCAGGGTCTAGGAAAGACAGGGTCAGGTGACTGCAGCCTGAACTCCAGCTACTCAAACCTCGAATTATTTTTGCAAGTAGATACATTAAAATAAATAAATATATTAAAACAATAAAATCATCTGAAAGTGAAATATGCTACTTCAAGAACTGGTAAGTTTTCCTATTGCTGGAAATATTCGAAGTGAACTGATCACTTACCTGGACTATTTTTTTTTTTTTTAGAGACAGTAGTAGAATGCCATGATGTCACAGCCCACAACAACCTCCAACTCCTGGGTTTAGGTGATTCTCTTGCCTCAGCCTCCCGAGTACCTGGGACTACAGGCGCCTGCCACAATGCCTGGCTATTTTTTGTTGCAGTTTGGCCTGGGCAAGGTTCAAACCCACCACCCTTGGTATATGTGGCCGGTACCCTACCCACTGTGCCACAGGCGCTGCCCTTTACCTGGACTATTGCAAATAAGATCAAGATATCAAATAATGGTTGAAATGAGAACTTTTAAGGTCCCTTCTAACCCTAGAGTTGATAATTGCTGTGCCCTCTCAGCTCACTGGTATCCACAGAGCTGGTCAGCCCCTCCCTTGATAAAACATGGCCTTATCTATCTCATTCTTGTCCCCTGTCCTCTCTGACCTCCCCAAACTAGAATTCAAGCTCCGTGCAAGCAGAGATTTTGTTTTGTTTGTTGACTGCTATATTATTAGTGCCTAAAATTAATAAACTTTATTTATTTATTTATTTTGAGACAAGAGTTTCTGTCACCCTTGGTAGAGTGCTATGGCATCATAGCTCACAGCAACCTCAAACTCTCAGCCTCCAGTGATTCTCTTGTCTTGGCCTCCCAAGTAGCTGGGACTACAGGTGCCTGCCACAACGGCCGGCTATTTTTATTTTTATTTATTTATTTTTTTTGAGACAGAGTCTCACTATGTCACCCTCACTAGAGTACAGTAGCGTCATAGCTCACAGCAACCTCAAACTCTTAGGCTCAAGCAATTCTCTTGCCTCAGCGTCCCAAGTAGCTAGAACTACAGGCGCCCAGCTGCTTTTTTGTTGCAGTTGTTTAGCTGTTGTTTTTTTAGCTGGCCTGGGCAGGGTTTGAACCCGCCACCCTCAGTTTATGCGGCTGGCGCTGTAACCATTGTGCTATGGGCACTGAGCCTCCACCCGGCTATTTTTAGAGACAAGGTCTCCCTCTGGCTCAAGCTGGTCTCGAACTCCTGAGCTCAGGCAATCCACCCCGCCTCGGCCTTCCAGAGAGCTAGGATTACAGGAATGTGCCACCGCGCCCGGCCACTAAAATTAATAATCTTAAACTCTTCAGGAGGAAGAGTCTCTTCTTTCCTTCCTTCCAAGAAATATACATGAAAGATCTTATATGGCCACACATTTCTTAGGTAAGGTATAGAAATTTAAAGATGACATTATTAATTCATCCATAAATATTTATGTGGCCTAAAGTAACTCGGAGCAGGGCCTCAGAAACAATTCTAGTATTCTCCAATGGACAAATTTTTTACAAATTAGGAATATCTTGATTACCTACAGGGCTAACAAATAAGCAAAATGTTACCTGAATTATCAATGATTTAGAATCCCGTAAAGATCCACCCGCTGTTTTACATAATGGTTTTCCTTTTATTTTGCATTCTTTTGAAAATGTTTTTAAGGTATCTTCAAATTCAGCAAAATCTAAATACTGTAAAAAAAGAGAACATAATCAAATAACTCAATAACAAAAAACAAATAATCCCCATTTTTAAAATGGGCAAAGGAGCTGAATAGACATTGTTCCAAAGACATAAAAGAAGGCCAACTGTTATATGAGAAAGTGCTCAAATCAGTAGTCATCAGGGAAATGCAAGTCAAACACAATGAAATACCACCTCATACCTGAGAGAATTACTACTATCAAAAAGATGAAAGGTAATAGTATTGGCAAGGATGTGAAGAAAAGGGAACCCTCAGGCACTGCTGGTGAGAATGTAAATTGGTACAGTTATGAGGGAAAACTGTATGGAAGTTCTTCAAAAAAATAAAATAGAACTACCATGATCCAGTAATATCATTTCTGGGGATATATAGAAAGAAAATAAATATTTCAAAGAGATATCTGAAATCCCATGATCACTGCAGCATTATTCACAATAGCCAAGATATGGAATTAATCTAAACATCCCCCCCACAGATGAATGGATAAAGAAAGTGCAGTATATAAAATAATGGAAGATTAGCCTTTAAAAAAAAAGGAAACCCCAGCATTTGTGACAACATGGATGGAACTGGAAGACCTGCTAAGTGAAAAGCCAAACACAGACAGATACCTCATGATCTAACTTATATGTGGAATCTAAAATAGCCTCTGGCTTGGCGCCCGTAGCACCAGCCACATACTGAAGTTGGCAGGTTTGAACCCAGCCCAGGCCAGCTAAAACAACAATGACAACTACAACATAAAAATTAGCCGGGCCTTGGGACTAGTGCCTGTAGTCCCAGTTACTTGGGAGGCTGAGGCAAGAGAATCGCTTAAGCCCAAGAGTTTGAGGTTGCTGTGAGCTCTGACACCACAGGACTCTACCAAGGGTGACATCTTGAGACTCTGTCTCAAAAAAAAAACAAAAAAAATGTCAGCCTCATTAGAAGCAGGCAACGGTGGTTGCCAAGGGTTGGACATTGGGGAAAATACGGAGATGTTGGTCAAAGGGTACAAAATTTCATTTAAGCAAGAAGAATAAGTTCTGGGGGATCTATGCACAGCATGGTGACTACAGTTGACCCTACCATACTGTATACTTGAAATTTGCTAAGAGTAGACTTTAAGTATTCTCATCACCAAAAAAAGAAGGAAAAAAAAGAAAATTATGTGAGGTGAAAGATACATTAACTAGCTTAACTGTGTATTGTACTTTAATTTACAATATACACATATTTCAAAATATCAAGTTTCATTCCTTAAATATGTGTATGTCAATTATACTTCAATAAAGCATAAACACATAAAATTTATATATGTTTCTGTTTTAACATCAATAAGTAACTATTTTTGAGTATTTGTACCAGCTCAATATTACCACCAATTTATAATGGGGTTAGTGAACTATCAGTGAACTGTCATCTTTGGGAGAAGTTAATTTGGGATCCACCTTAGAACTTATTTATCAATATACATTGTAAAAGCCTAGAAGGGCAGTATCATAGAAAATGCTTATTTTCAGAAAATCAAGTTGTTGGCCAGGCACGGGGGCTCATGCTTGTAATCCTAGCACTCTGGGAGGCTGAGGCAAGTGGCCTGCCTGAGCTCACAAATTCCAGACCAGCCTGAGCAAGCACAAGACCCTGTTTCTACTAAAAATGGAAGACCGGGTGGCTCCTGTGGCTCAAAGGAGTAGGACGCTGGCCCCATATGCTGGAGGTGGCAGGTTCAAACACAGCCCTGGCCAAAAACTGCAAAATAATAATAATAATAATAATAATAATAATGATAATTTAAAAAAAAAAAAAAGGAAGACTGAGGCAAGAAGATCTCTTGAGCCCAAGAGTTTGAGGTTGCTGTGAGCTATGATACCATGGCATTAAGGGCAACAAAGTGAGACTTTGTCTCAAAAAAAAAAAAAAAAGAAAGAAAATCAAGTTGTTTTTAGGAGGAAAATGTGAGCTACATCATTTACTATATAATAGAAACTCTGTAGGTTGACCATCCAAGGGAATGTAACAGACTAGTCAACATACAGAGGTCATCAACATAGGAACCAGGCCTACCATACTATATGTACATGTGGTGCATGTCCAGGCTATGAAAATTAGGTCAATTCCAGGAGGTAGTCAATGTAGAGAGGTGGTCAACTATGGAGGTTCTACCCTAATTATTAGTAGAAAAATAGGTTGGATGTGATGGCCCATGCCTATCTTTCGGAAGGCCAAGGTGGGATCACTTGAAGCCGGAAGTTTGAGACCAGCCTGACCAACATAGCAAGGCTCCATCTATGAAAAATAAGTAAGAAAATAAAAAGAAAATGATATGTGCAGCAGTCTGAAAAAGGCAAAAAGTGATCAGCAGGCCTAATGGCTTTGGATCTTATAGGTCTCTCATAGGTTACTTAAAAGAAGGAATTGGAAATAAAGCTGTTACTGAGAACAGGAGAAAAGGCTTGGCATGGGGGCGCATGCCTGTAATCCTAGCACTGTGCAAGGCCAAGGCAGGTGGATTGCCTGAGCTCAGGAGTTTGATACCAGCCTGAGCAAGACCGAGATCCCATCTCTACTAAAAATAGAAAAAACTTGCCAGGCATGGTGGTAGGCATGTGTAGTCCTAGTACTTGCAAGGGTAAGGCAAGAGGATCATTTGAGCCCAGGAGTTTGAGGTTGCTATGATGCCATGGCACTCTACCCAGGGTGACAGAATGAGACTCTGTCTCAAAAACAAAAAAAAGAGCAGAGTCACTAAAAGATGGGCAATGTTATCAGTGACCCACCTGCACAGCACCACTGATTGCCACCCCATCATGACACACATATTCTACTGTTGGTCTTCACCCTCCTCTGCCCTCCTCAGTTGTGGTCAATCACACCTTTCTATTTCCACCTGCTCTAACTGTGGCTCTTTCCCCAGCCAAGTCCACAACCCACTGCTGTGATAGCTTTAAGAATTTATTCACCACCATGACACCAAATTCCAAAGTAGGTGCATTTCCAAGGCAAGTGCTGCATTCTTGCTTTACAGCTCTATCTCTCTTGAGACCTGACAGTTAAATCACACATTTAGCAGCAGCAACTATTTCCTTAGCACCAAAAAACACAAGGTGTGTGTGGGTCCTACTCTTCAAACCTGTCAGTATAAGAAAGCTGAATGTCCATTAATAAGCAATGGGTTAAATAAATTAGGATGCAGCTACTCAGTCAGACACTCTATAGCACTCAGATGACTAGGGCAGATCATGGGAAGATGTTCATGCTCTATTATTGCTGAAAGGTAAAAGGTAAGCTATGGAATACTATTATGGTATCATCTCGTTTTGTGAAATGAAATACAGGCATGTGAATATATTTTTACTATCCATAGAAAAAGTCTAGGAAGATAATATACTAAACCATTAACAATAGTCCCTACAGGAGTGGAGCTAGGAAATTTCCTTTTTCTACTTCTGTATCTTAAATCTTCTACCCCCATGAGCATGTTTATAATTTTCTTCAAAGGAATTTTTTTGAAGTGGCTTTAAGAGTTTAGTTTAGCTATAAAAGCAAAATATAAACATGGAAAATTCTATAATGGAAACTAAATAGCTCAAATATATAATGATAGGACATTACAAAGCACTAAAGAATTTGTTGCATTTTAAAATCCACAGTTTCAAGATCTCTTTTTCTGTGACTTGTGTTTTTGTATAACATACCTACCTCTTTCACTAGTCCAAGTATTTCAGATTCGTGAGCCAGAATATCACCCATATTGAACTGTTACTGGTAATTCTCACAGGAAAAATGTCTACAAGGCAAAAACACAAAACAAAAACTATCATTCCAACTACCTGTGAAGCCACAAAAGGGTGACTGTGGTAAAGAGAATAGTGGCCTCTAAAGATGTCCAGGCCCTTACCCCATACACAGCAAGGGGGAATTAAGGCTGCAGATGGGATGGAGGTTGCCAATCAGCTGACCTTTAAGCAGGGAGATGACCTGGATTATCCAAGTGGGCTCAAAGCAATCACAGGGGGAAAGAGGAAGGCAGGAGGCTCAATGTCAGAGTGATGAGATGTAAGAAAGATTCACCACTGCAAGTTTTAAAGGCGAAGGAAGGGTCACAGTTCAAGTAGTGTAAGCGGCCCCTAGAAGCCAGGAAAGGCAAAGGAACAGATTGTCCCCCAGGGTGCCCAGAAATGATCAAGTCCTGTTGACACCTTGATTTTAGCCCAGTGAGACCCATTTCAGACTTCTGACCTCTAGAACTGTCAGAAAATAAATTTGTGTTGCTTAAAGTCACTAAGTTTATGGTAATTTGTTACAGCAGTACTAGGAAATATTATACAGTGGCTAAAGTTAAAAGTAATTATTTTGGCTGGGCACTCAACAGCAGTGGTTACAGTGCCAGCCATGTACACTGAAGTTGGTGGGTTTGAACCCAGTAGGGCCAGCTAAACAACAATGACAACTGCAACAAAAAATAGCTGGGTGTGGTGGTAGGCACCTCAGCTCCTTGGGAGGCTGAGGCAAGAGAATTGCTTACGCCCAAGAATTTGAGGTTGCTGTGAGTTGTGATGCCATGGCCCACGGGCAACAGTGAAATTCTGTCTCGAGGAAAAAAAAAAAAAAAAAAGGACATGCCTTGGGTAAAAAAAAAAAAAGGCTCTACAGCTGTAGCTCAGCGACTAGGGTGCCAGCCACATACACTGGAGCTGGCGGGTTCGAATCCAGCCCAGGCTGCCAAACAACAACAACTACAACCAAAAAATAGCCAGGCCTTGTGGCAGGTGCCTGTTATTCTTTCTACTCTTCCTGCCAGCTGTCCCCCAACAGACTCAAAGCAGTCATTCCCTGCAGTCCAGCCCCAGGTTCTCCCACTACTGGGTGCCCTGACTCCAAAGGATTAGAGAGACTGGGCACTGATACGTGTAGTAACTACGCTATTCACTGGCACCTGATCTAGGGTAAATCACTAAAATTCAGAGACTTTTTTCATGTATAAAATAAAATAGTGTATTAGATCTCCCCCAATTCCAAGAATGTATGAATCTATAACCTTATATTTTTCTACCAGTGCATTTGATATTATTTAAACAGTCAGGAAGATAGAATTTGGTCGTTTTCCCCATTTGTTCTGTCTCACTGTCATTGTCTGTAGCTTCATATCTCTCCAAGGGACTGTGACCTGACCTCCTCTCTCCACTTCCATCCAAGTCACAGGAGTCCTCAAACTTTTTAAACAGGGGGCCAGTTCACTGTCCCTCAGCCCGTTGGAGGGCCGGACTATAGTTTAAAAAAAAAACAAAAAAAACTATGAACAAATTCCTATGCACACTGCACATATCTTATTTTGAAGTAAAAAAACAAAATGGGAACAAATACAATCACACCGCCTCATGTGGCCCAGGGGACATAGTTGGAGGACCCCTGATTTTAAAAGGTGATCTTTCCCTTCCTACCTTGGACTCTCCCATGGTTCTTCTACCCTCCAGGTGAGGCCAAACTTCACAGCACCAACTTCCAAAGTCACACACAACTTGGCCTCTACACTATTCTATTTGATCTGTAGACTTGAGCCTCTCTAGCAGTTATTTTTATTTTATTATCATTATTATTATTACTATTATTTTGGAGACAAGAGTTTTACTTTGTCACCCTCAGTAGAGTGCCATAGCGTCATAGCTCACAGCGACCTCAAACTCTTGGGCTCAAGCCATTCTCTTGCCTCAGCCTCCCGAGTAGCTGGGGCTACAGGCACCCGCCACAACACCCAGCTATTTCTGAGACGGAGTCTCAGTCTTACTCAGACTGGTCTTGAACAACCTGTGAGCTCAGGCAATCCACCCACCTCAGCCTCCCAGAGTGCTAGGATTACAGGCATGAGCCTCCGCGCCCGGCAGTTCTGACGGACATCCACTGCGTACCTAAAGCACACCTGCCTTGAAGACTGCACCTGCTGTTCCTTCTGCCTCAATGCCCTTCCTTCAGATACCTACAAGTAATTCAGATCTCAACAGTCACACCTCCTCGGAGAGATTTACCCTGACAGGTCAGCCAGTCATTTCCTATCCTTTTGTGCCATTTTATTGTTCTCAAAAGAACTAACCACTACTTGACTAAAATATCCTTTCATAGTCCAGGAATTGTGGATTATGCCTGTAACCCCAGAATTTAGGGAGGCCATGGCAAAAGGCTCACTTCAGCTCAGAAGTTCGAGACTGGTGTGGGCAACACGGTGAGATTCCATGCCTACAGAATATTTTTTTTAATTACCTGGGCTAAGTTGGATGAGGTGGCTCACACTGTAATCCTAGCACTCTGGGAGGCTGAAGCAGGTTATTCACCTGAGGTCATGAGTTTGAGACCGGTCTGAGAAGAGTGAAACCCCATCTCTACTAAAAATAGAAAAACTAGGTAGGTGCTGTGATGAGTGACTGTAGTCTCACCTACTCAGGAGGGTAAGGCAAGAATATTGCTGGAGCCCAAGAATTTGAGGTTGCTGTAAACTAGGCTAACACCATGACACTCTAGCCTGGGGAACAGAGTGAGGCTCTGTCTTAAGAAAGAAAAAAAGCCCTGTCTTTCATGAATGTATCTGCTTGCTGTCTGTCAGTCCCCACACAGGATGTGGATTCCACAAGGAGGACACTGTTCCCTTTGCATTCCCAGCTCAAAAACACTGAAGGAGTGGAAATACGAATTTCCAATACGAAGGAAATAACACAAGGAAAGGGACAAAGCCTGGAGAAGATGGGTACAGGGTTTATTTATGTGGTGGGAAAAGACCGCACTGGGAACATGACATTTCAGCAAAGTCCGAGCACTCTAAGAACTAAGGAAAGGACACTGCTAATGCACAGGCCTCAGGCAGAAAAGCCTGGGTGCCAAGGTACTGCATGTAGCTAGAGATGAGCGAGGCAGACAGTGGCAGACAATGAGGGGCCAGGCCAGGTTAGGTGAGTCTTACAAAGCTGGTAAGTGGCCTGGACAAGAGGCAGAGTGCAACAGAAGAGAGTGCTGAGTAGGGGACTGACACGAGCTGCTGTCTACTTTTTAATGAGCACTGTGTCCACTGTGTAGAGGGGAGAGGGGGAAGAAGTGAAGGAAGATCCTTGGGGTCTGAGCAGTATGACATTTGCAGACAAGGGGAAAACCTGAGAGACCATTTTAGAGGTAAAATAAGAGCTCTGTGTTGGCTGCAAATCTGAGATGCCTATTAAACACTCTGGTGGAGGTGTGGGAAAGGTGGTGGAGTTTAAGGGAGAAGCAGGAGCTAGAGACAAAGGGATGGCAGAAATATGGGTACTGGGCAAAGAAACAGACTTAGTGATGAAAAATGAAACAAGAAACAAAGTCATCAGTTGACAGAAGAAGCATGATGACAGTCCAAAGAGAAGGAAGTTGGAAACCAAATTGCTATGGCAAGCAACATGGCAGTTTCTAGTATTAGCGTCCAGAGAAAACTTCAGCCACACTTGGGGTGGCAAAGGCAGCTTCTGAATTTCTATATAAGGAAGACTTACGTTCCACAAGCTGGTTGGATTATGAGATTTCCAGGGAAGCCGAATTTACATAGCAATCATCCTGTTTTTCCTTAGATTATGTGAAGCCTGGGCTTAACCTGTTTGAGTAGGCAGGAGGGATAGCTGACAGAGATTAGCACCGCTAGCGCTGCCACTACCCAGCTGGACGACTCGGGGGTCTCTTCTTCAGATCGGGCCCAATGCAGCAAAGATCAGACACTACTTGCGGGAAGCAGCAGGGCCTGTCCTTGGGACGTCCAGACAGACGTAAGGGTCAGCCTGGGCCCTTACGGGAGCAAGAGCCCCAGGTCGCAGGCGAGAAGCGGGGGCATCAGGCAGCTGGGCCGGCGCATCAGGGAGCCCTTGAGACGACGGGTCAGCAGAGCCCCGGCCCTCCGGCCCCACCTCTGCTCCCTCTCGCCCCGGAACAGCGGCCTCGCGGGGTGGGGGTTGGGGGGGCAGTGCACGGCCGCAGAACCCGCTTACCTGCACTTCGGCCACGGACCAGCCTCCCCCTCCACAGCGGTCACCCAGGAAACCGCCGCGCTGGCGTCACGTGGTGCGATTCAGCCAATCGCGTGGGAGGCGGCCGGCGCGGAGCAGCCTGGGAGGAAAGGCCGGCGATCCAGAAACTTCCCGGGTGCCCTGAAACTTCCCGGTGGCGGAAGTGAGAAAATCCATGTGATCCACTGTCGGTCACCGCTGGTAGCGGGTGTCTTTTGTTCACTCCGCAACTACCCATTTATCTGTTCAATCATTCATTGACGTCCGTAAACGTAGCGCCGAGCGCTGTGTCCAGCTCTGGAGATGAACCTGCCGGCGCTCAACTCCTAACCCCAAGGAGCTTGTCTCTTAGAGAAAACAAAACAGGCTACAGTACACTCTGTATCTGGTGTTCTTGGAAAAAGAAACAGGCGTGGGCTTTTCCATTTCACAGGAGGAACCTAGGGACACCTTAAAACCAAAAATGACTCCCAACATCTGCATTAAAGTTCTGGGCACCAGGGTTCCATCCCCACTACAACAGTTTCAAAGGATTTTAGTGAAACTTTTTTTTTTTTTTAAGTAAAATTTGAGTTTTTTAAAATGAAACAGCAGCTCACATCCTTCCTGCAATTGGACATTTTGAACTGAAGTTCACGGGTATTGAATAAGCACCTGCTAGTCACAAACACGGGGCTAGAAAATGGGGCGGTGGTCACTGAAGGAGAAAATTCTTCCCTTTTGCTCTCCCTTCCAGACATTTGCAAGTCTGTGAAGGGAGTCTCCTTGGTTCCACTTCCATGATTCCCAGGAGTGGAGACTGCCAAAGAAAGGGAAGAGGGCATCGAGAAGGTGGGTGAGCTTGCCTTTGGCCAAGACTTAACATGGACTGTGGCACCATCTCCCCAGCCCCTAGCCCTGGTGTACTCTCCTGAGAGCTGTGATTGTCTTCAGAGAAAGGCTGTATTTAGTAGAGAGTCATACTTTGTTTCTAGGTACTATGTATTGAAATTAAATCTTCCAGGCCATAATATCAATTAATGTTTATTATCAACACAACTTAGTGCTAGGAGTTGCCAGACAAAACAAAGGGCACCCAGTTAAATTTAAATCTTAGATAAATTTTTAGTATAATTGGACCCCAACTATTGCTTTATATTGTGTATATAGGACATACTGTTCTCTCTCGCCTTTTTTTTTTTTTGAGACAGTGTCTCAGGCTAATTCTGTCACCCAGGCTACAGTGCTACAGTGCAGTGGTGTCATCACTGCAACCTCAAACTCTTGAATTCAAGCAATCCTCTTGCCTCAGCCTCCTCAGTAGCTGGGACTGTAAGTGTGAGTTACCATGTCCAGCTAATCTTTGTATCTTTGATAGAGATGGGGGTCTCACTTTTGCCCATGCTGGTCTCAAACACCTGGCCTCAAGTGCTGGGATTACAGGTATTAGCCACTGCACTCAGTCTGTTCTCTAGTTCTAGTTGCAAAATGTGCAACCCATATGTGTGCTGAGCATCTTGCTATATAAATCACAGAAATCGTTTTATTTAATTCTCATACCATATCTATGAGATGGATAATATTTTCAGCATTTTATAGATTGACAATGTTGTACTTTACCTGAGCCCTGTGCTCCTAGAAAATAGCCACAGTTAAGAAATCCCCCCAGTCTTTTGTTTTCTGATATTCCCCACCCTTTTATATTCTGGTAAACAGCTTATCAAAAAGATTCACCTTTCTACATATGACTTAGATAAGACTCACTGTTCACTCTTTCTTATGATTCTCATAAGACCCACAGATTACCCCCTCGTTAAACTGTGAGAAGGACAAACACAGACCTTTCCCCTTTTCCCTGAATCAGCTGACAAGGCCAGACACAGACCTTTTAATTTCTCATTCTTTGTCTCATGGTTAATTAGCTGAGATTAGAACTGTTTGTCCCCCACTGACTCAAGGTAGACACAGGTAAACATTTCCTGTTCAGCTAAGTGAGACTTTCTCTGACTGGAAAATCATCCCAGCTATTAACCAGCTACCTGTAACCTGACTGCCCCTCCCTATAAAGTCTAAGGTTAAACCACCCTGTGGAGATTCTCTGATGTTCAGAGCTGGGGTGCTCTCCCTATTGCAATAGCTTGAATAAAATCAGTCTTCTTACTTATCTGGGTTTTGTCTTTGACAAGACAAGAAGAAGACCCAGGCCAAGTGTGGTGGTGCATGCCTTTAATCCTAGCACCCTGGAAGGCTGAGATGGACAGATCACTTGAGCTCAGGAGTTTGAGACCAGCCTGAGCAAAAATGAGACCCCATCTCTGCTAAAAAATAAAATAATAGGAAACTAGCCAGGCATTGTGGCAGGTGCCTATAGTCCCAGCTACTTGGGAGGCTAAGGCATGAGGATCGCTTGAGCACAAGAATTTGAGGTGAGCTGTGAGCTATGATGATGCCACAGCACTCAACCCCAGGGTGAAAGAGTGAGCCTTTATCTCAAGGAAGAAAACAAAACACAAAAAAAGTACCCAAGATGACCCAACATGAAGCACAGAGAGATTAACTAACACCCTAAGAGAGACCAGGGTTAAACACAGATCTTTCTGCCTCAGAACTCTGGGCTCTTAACCCCTCCTGCTTTTCTTTCCAAGTGTATTTGCCTGACTACCTGGATTATTGTCATTATGTTAGCTGTTACCTTTGTCTTCACGTCTCCTCTCTCCCTTCTGGTGATATACCTTACTCACAGACATGGCTGATAGTCCACACTGGAGCAGTCTTATCCCATTCTTGTGGACATAGTGATTGGTCCAGGATAGGCATGTGCTGTAATGTGAGCCAATGACAGCCCTTCTCTAGGATCTTTCTGTTGAAGTGTGGTCAGGTCATTGAAAAAACGAGACCCTGCAGCAGCTACACCCTTCACATGGAAAACCTGAGAAAATGAAGCCATCGCCCAGAGAGATGCAAAGAAAGTCGTTGGGGGCATCAAATCTCTGGTCCCAGGCTCTGAGTTTCCTGGAGCTGCCCTCATTCTTGCAGGTCCTCCATCCATTCTGTGAGCCAGAATGGCTCTTCCTCCAGCATCCTTCCATTCAACCATCTTTTTAATTTAAACTAGTTCAAGATGGAAGAAAAAGTATCCAATGTACTCAGCCCTACTATGAAGCTAAATTACAGCTTTCACATGAAGGCTATAACCCAACTATAGCACAAGACTATGGGGGAAGGGCCAAGGAAGGGGAAGGGAGGGGGGAGGTTTTGATGGAGGGAGGGTAAGGGGTGGGGCCACATCTGTGGTGCATCTTAGAATGGGTACAGGCGATTGCACTAATGTACACAGCTATGATTTAACAATAAAAAAAAAAAGTCTACACTCTTAACCATCATTGGCTACTATTAATTACAATAATTAAATCTATGGTTCTTAATCATTGGTTGGCATCAGGATCACTCCAGAATGTTCTAAAACAGAGATGCTTTGAGATCCACTCCATACTCATTAAATCACAGTGTATCCTTTAGCCAGTCTGAGATTCTATGGAAATTCTAGGATAATTTCTAAGGATACGCATTATTATATAATGACAACATGTAACACATTATTGAGTACACACATCATGGAATATTTGTGGAATAGAATATTATGTCTCTGTGTTTAAAAAAATGATAGTTACGAGGACTGTACAACATGAAAACTGCTTATAATCTAATATTCAGAAAAAAGTTTCCAAATTATTCCTACTCATTGATTACAAATATTAGCCTCTTTTTATAAATCTCAGGCTGAAGCATGTGGGTGAATCTTAGGTTTATTTGTTCATGACTTACGCTATATTAGCTGACACCTGACTTCACCTAAGTAGCAGGACGTTTTAATTGAAGGTAAGAGGTGATAAAAACACAGAGCTATATTAATAAATTTTCTCAGGATATCTATGGGAGAGAGTGCAATATGGTTTTCATACTTTACTATGGATAAAATCTCCTTGAAAATTTATTATTAAATTTCAATTTTGTTTTGTTTCCATAGTCTGGTAGAGAGGTAATCCTGCCACTACAAAATACTTAGAAGTGCTAGAACAGAAATATAAAAACATTTCCTCGATTGGGTAGTTTCTCTAATGTATATTACAAAGTGTATTTCTCTGATTTGTATTAGAAAGTTTCTTTAGTATATTGCTTGTCTACTGTATATTAGAAAGTATGAAAAGTATTCAGAGGAATTTGGGGAAATACCATAGGATGTGGATAGACTCTGGGGCCATCAGTTACCATAGAAATAGTTGCTGACCTGGACAGTTGGTTGGTTTTTAGCAGCTTCCCAAAGACTAAATAAAAACAAGGCCTTGGGCCTTTCCAGTCCGAGGAATTAGAATCTCGATCTCCCTCTTAAGTCAGGACTCCCACAGGGGTATAGTTCTGTTGATGGGTACTGTTCAGGCACAAAAAGTGTTAAGGAATTTGCCTGTCTCTGCCTAGACTCTAGGAAATCAGGAGCTAATAATGCCTCTCTTACAAGTCAGTAACTATAGGCCCAACTTGATTTACAGATTCAGAGTTCAAGCTTACACTCTCTGCATAGACTAGGAAACCTCAAGTCTAGAAGTTAATATAAAGTGGTTCCAGATTGGTGACAACCTTGGAGCTTGGCAGAAGCAACCAAAAAGTATGGCTCAAACAAACATGAGCTCCTGATCAAAACTTAGAAAACATGAAACCAAGAAAGCCACTATGATTAAGAAACAGCAGAACCAAGAAAAGCAGAATTTAATCCCCAGAATCTTAGATAATTGAGTTATCAATAGTTTGATGTATAAATATAAAATAAATTTGTTTACATTAAAGAAACAAAATGTGGAACCAAAACCAGACCAACAGAATGAAACAACAACCAAGTAAAAATTTTAACATTAAATACTATATAATCCTTGAAATGACTTAGCAGTCTGAATGAATTAAAGGCAAAGTTAGATGAAGTGGAAAAAAGAATTATCAAGTGGAAAAATAGGTTTAAAGGAATTTCCCAGAATGTAGCACACAGAGACCTGGAGAACCGGAGGAAAGGATGAGCTGGAGAGTACAAAAAAAGGAGTAACTGGTGTTTAGTTGAAGTCTTGGAAGGAAGTAATACAAAATGCAGATTTCTATACTGAGATTTATATGATACTTTATATAATACCATACTTTTAGGGTTCAAAGCATTGGCTCAAAGTCAGTTTGTTGGTTCAGGGATGGTCATAATGCTGATTCCTAGTTTTGCCACTTACTGGGAATGTTATTTAACTGAGCCTCATCTGTAGAACAGAAAAAATAATACCTACTTCATAGAATACATGTAATTCGGTTGTAAATAATTTAGTTGTTCAGTACATTGCCCACAGTGCACTTAAAAATGATATTTGCTTCTGTTTTTATATAACCAAATACACGCATGTAAATATTGAATGGCACCTTTACCAATTTATGGAGCTACATGAAAGTTTCTCCAGTCTATTGATTTATTTGCAGTACAACCCTGCCAGTCAGTCTTGTGTCCACTGTATTTCAACTATACTCTTTCTTCTATCTGGGAATATTAAGGTAGAAGATTGAAATGAGAGGATGTATGAAAGCATATTTTAGATGTAACATGATTTCTTATGAAAATCTCATAGGAAAGAAGCAAAAAAGGAATTTATTAAATTCTTGTTAGTTCTCCTTAACTGTGTTTTCTTAGGCATTGTGCATATACTAATTTGTATGAGTATTATTTTCCTAGGACTGTGTGTTAATTTAGGATATTTAAGATGGAGCACTCCTTCAATAATTAGAGAGACACAAGAGGGAATTAAAGATTTTATTACTTAAAGGTCCTGGAGGCTACTCAGCCACACATAGGGACATCAAGAAGCAAATGGAGAAAGAAAGAAAGGGTTCCATGGGCCAATCCCTTTATTGGGCCCAGGGAATTATCCAAACAGGTTTCCCAGGAGAAGTTATAATTAGTGAATGTAAAACAAGTAGGCACAAATTCCAAGAGGGCACACAGTGACTGAGAGAAGTCACCATGCATATCTACATAGTCCATGTGAGCTGTGAGGCTCAGTGGGGCCAGTTCAGTAGCCTACATCTATAAAATCCAACCATTACATTCACAAACTTGCCACTGTGCACTTACATTTGGCAGCACTGTGCAAACAACTCTGTAAGGTTTCAGAACCTTGGTATATCAGTGTCTCACAGTTGTGTTTGTGTCAATGTGTGGTGTCTTAGAGTGATGTTCATAATTGTTGTTGTGTGTTTTTGTGTGCCTTCATGATAAAGTAAGAGCTTGAATTAGAATAAAGAACAAACATTTGTAAACTTCTTGTTAAACTTGGCAAGAGTGGAAGTGAAATCCGGGATCTGTGAATGCAAGCTTATGAGATAATGCTATGAAGAAAATGACAGTGTACAAGTGGATTAAACATTTTTCTGAAGGGAGAGAAAGCATCACTGATGAAGAGCAGTCAGGGCAGCCAGTAACTAGTATAACTGCTGAAAGCATTGCAGAAATTAGTCAAATTTTATGTCAGAATTATAAGCTGACTATGAGAAGCATAGCTGACCAAGTAAACATCAATAGAGAAACAGGAAAATCTTAACTGAAAATGTTGGCAACAACTCATGGTTCTTGCATCATGACAGTACACCAGCTCACACAGCACTGTCTATAAGGGAGATTTCAGCCAGTATACAAATAACTGTATTGGAACACCCTCCCTGTTCATCTGATCTGACCCCTAGTAACCTATTTCTTTACTCAAAGATGAAGGAAATACTGAAAGGAAGACATTTTGCTGACATTCAGAACGTACGACAACAGCTTTGATGGCCATTCCAGAAAAAGAGTTCCAAAATTAGTTTGATGGGTGGACTAGGCACTGGCATAAGTGCACAACTTCCCAAGGGAAGTAATTCAAAGGTGACCATAGTAATATTCAACAATGAGAATGTAGTACTTTTTCTAGGATGAGTTCATGAACTTACTTCAGTTCAGAGCTCTAGCTGTCCCATAAGGAGGTGGTCAACAGGAGGCAGTTTATGAGGCTGATGTCTGTCTGGATCTGCCACACAGAGAAACAGGAAGGAGGTAGAGAACAGTGTCAAGGGTGAGCCTTGCTTTGGCATGGGAAAATCCAGCTTATATTAAAAATAAACGCAACAACAGCATAAAATTGTAAGCATTCACTATAGCCTGCCATAACAAATTAGCATAGAAATTTAGTCTTTCACAGTTCTGGAAGTAGAAGTCCAGTAGCAAGTTGTCAGAGAGGCTATACTTTCTCTGAAGGTTCTCAGGAAGAATCTTTCCTTGCCTCCTTCTAGCTTCTTGTAGGTGCTGGCATTTTATAGCAACATCTTTGCTTTGCAGCTGCATCACACCAATTTCTGTCTTCCCTCTGTGTCTCTATATCCAAATCCTCCTCTCCTTTCTCTTAAAAGATACCAGTCATTGTGTTTAGGGCCCCCCACAATCCAGTAGGAATTCATCTTAACTACATCTGCAAAGACCCCGTTTCCAGATAAGGTCATGTTCTGAGGTTCTAAGTGGACATGAATTTTGCGGGGAGCAAACCATTCAGCCCACACCAAATCTGACATTGAGTATAGGATGATCCCATTTCAACCTGATGATACACCTAGAAAGTAATTTACATATATTCATGGTGTTCCCTTCCATATCATTTTTATATGTTTAGGGAATAGTACAAAATCTTTCAAGTTGGAGAAATTTGTCAGTGTTTTGAATACATTATTTGAGAAAAATTCCTGTGATAATTCCCCATTGAGTAGATGAGTGCTAATAAATGTTTAACAACTGCTGTTCTGGATAAAACAAAGCAAAACTCCCTGATTGTCGTATTTGCTGATTTCCTTGGTGTAAATTTTCACCATGGTCAATTTCAAGCTACTAATGTGAAATTGGCTGATTGCAAAACTTCTGAAAACTTAACTATTGTGAGCTGGTCAGGCCAGCTCCAGCATACGACTGCAAGATTTCACAAAGGAAACAGATATGAGATCATATCCTAGATATTAACCCAGTGAGCAATAGTCACATCAAGAGAAGATAATAAATTGCTTTGTATGAGGTTTACTCATGGGTTACATAATAGAATTACCAGGACTTTGCAGGATCTAAGTAAACCCATTCACTTGCTAAAAGGGAGAAATCTAATGTATAGAAATTAAATAGAGTGTGGTTTAGTGAGCAAAACACCATACTTGAAAGCAAAAGCTAGATTTTACATCAGATTTTGCCACTTATAGATGGCATGATCTTCAACAAGTTGCTAAATCCCTTCGAACTTTATTTTTCTCATTATTATCTATCATGCAGGAATAGTGTAAGGGTAAATGAAGTAACTGACATAAGAGCACTTAGTGAAGTCCCTAGCACATCTGTAGCATTAAATACTGATTTAGGACATGCTGATATTTTTAATACAAAATTGTGAAAAATGCCTGTAACAAGATTGTTAGTTGCACAAGGGCAAGGATTTTCTTCTGTTTTGTTCCCTGCTATGTCTCTAGCACCTGGCTAGCACCTAGCACATAGCGAGTAGCCAATCATTATTTGTATAATGAACAAATGGTCCACGTGCAGATATCTGCTAAAATCATCTTCTCAAAGGAAACATTAGTTCTATCATGATGCAGCAAAGAAGAAACAGGTAACACGATATTACAGTAGTTTGTTAGTGGGAACAGCTTTCAGCCAGCCCTCAGGGTCCCTCCACCTGCTGCTCCGTCTCTTCCCATCTCTCAAGCCTTCTTTCTTTTTTGCTTCCAACCTGACTACAGGAGACCCATATTCTAGTCTCGATTCAGACACCGTAACTTAGATCTTCAGCATGTCACACAACTTTAATGGTTGAAATGAGATTTTCTGCCTCAGTTTCTCTATCCATGGGGCTCTTCCCAATGGTAAATTAGAGGAAAAACCTAGTAAAACACCCTTAAGCAAAAGTAGAGACTTGTTGTTTAACAAACTGAAAATGCCAAGGGGGAGAGCTAGCTGGTGTCAAACCGACTGGCTTCAGAGCTGAAGCTGTATGTCCCCTTTGTCTTCTATCTCCCAGCCCTGACATCTGTTGTGTAGGTTCCCAGCTCCAGCTCCAGCTCCAGAAGGTGACCCTAGCAGTAGCTCCAGGCTCTCTCTGTCAGGGAACCCAGCCCTGCAGCAAAGATATGCTTCCTAGAACCTAAACCAGAGGTTTAGGAGGCCCCACATTAGACATTTCTAGTCCAAGTCAATATAAGCAACTTCATGGCCCACCCCTGAAGACAATACTGGGGACCAGGGTATGGGACAGACTGATTGTGTTGATGTTCTTCCCAAGCTCCACCCTGGATGTGGGTGTGGAGTTAGCTGCCCTATAGACTGAATTGGGATCCCCAAGCAAAAGATGGGAGCGAAAATCACAAACACAAATACATTTCACTCCTACAGTCAGCCAAAGACTTACAAACTCGCTTCACTGCTGAAATTGCCTGATGCTGGCTACTCCCTCTCCAGAGAACATCTGGGTCATTCCCAGTGTGTAATTTTTATTTTTAAAATAATAAAAACTATTTTTTAGAGTAATATTTTTTATTTATTTTGGCTTCATTGAATCAAGTTAGGGTCATAAGTTACAGGCAAATATTCCCAAGATGTGGGGACTATATAAAAACTATTTTTTATATATTTAAAAAGTGTCACGTGCATTTAATAAAAATTCAAGTAATGCAAAGACGTGTGTAGTGAAAAATTAGTTTTCCTTCTGTCCAAAATCCCTCTCCTCCTCAGAGAGAAGCATTTTTATAAATTTCTTGGGTAGGCTTCCAAAAAATTCCATGCATATGTAAGCTCACATGTATATGTTTATGCCTGTAAGCACATGTACATTAATACATCAAATTGTATGAACATAAACTGTAAAGCATGTGTATTATCTGTAAAATACTTTATATCTTGCGTTTTTCAGTTCGTGAGTTTTGGGCATTCTTTAGCAGCTCGTAGACTGTCAGGGGGGTGAAATAACAAAGTGTGAACAGCAGATTCCGGAGCAGGCTACCCTGGGATCAAATCCCACTCTGCCCCTTATTAGCTCTGTGTGCAAGTTGGTTAACCTCTCTGTGCTTCTGTAAAACTGGGACAAAATAGCGCCCAGCTCACAGCATTGTTGAGAAGGCTAAAGGAATTGGTGTCTGTGAAGAGTAAAGCCTGTTGCATGGAAAGGGCCCGTCAGGCGTGAATTTCTGCCTCCTCCTCTGTGCAGACTGCCTCATATTTCCGTGTTCATACACAGTTTTTCATTGCAGCCTTTGTATACACTACCTTTTCTAGCTTCAAAATCTAATTTCCTTTCTTCTTTTCAAAGAAATCCAGATCCAACAGGCTTAGCCAGGTAGGTCTTCAAACTCAAAAGACCTACCTGGCTAAGCCTGTTGGATCTGGATTTCTTTCTCCCTTAGTTCTTTATATTTTTAGGATGTATTTTGTCCTTGAGTTACCTTTTAATGTCCATGAAGTTTCCTTTTATAAATGTTCTTTATTTCTTATGAATTGCAGGGTTTTTTGTCCTGACTTTATTTTCAGCCCTTTTTACAGGATTCATTTCCTATGTATTTTTCTGACCTTTTTCAGTGTAACAACTCCATCAAAAAGTCTGCCCTGAGTTATCCCCGTTCACCGGGCTGGGTTGGGTGACCTCTTTTTATCCCTCATTCATAGGCCCATGATGTCCTCTCATGTCTTTATTTCTTGAGTACAAAGACCATATCTTAATCGTCATGATGTGCTCACCTTATGATCGATGTACCATAACTATCTGCTGAATTAAACTGAATTCCCTTTTATTCTTTGATTAATTACTGCCACAGTTATTCATAGAAATATACAACCAGTGTGGAAATAACAAGAAGTGTTATGTTATTCTCTTTTGTCATTTATTGAGTTCTTACTATGTATCAATGATTGTGTCTGTGCAAGAGAAAAGATACCATCTCAATTTTTAGTTAAAAAAACTGAGACTTGATAAGTAACTTGATCGAGAACAGCTTCTCTTTCTCATTTCCTTGCTTTTGTGGCTTAAAATGTATCTATGCACAAGTTGCTGGCTCCTGTATTCTTTTCTGCAGCCTAGACTTCTGCTCTGAAGGCCAGGCTCAGCTGGTGGGTTGACATTGTCATTTGGAAGTCTGGTAGACTCAACAAGTCCAAAACCGAATCCCAGATCTTCCCCACCAATCTAGTCCTCCTAGGAGCTTTCCCTTCTCAGAAAATGGTGCTCTATCCTTCCTGTTGTTCAGGCTGAAAAATTTTGGCATTCTCCCTGACACCTTCCTTCCTCTTGAACCCCATGTGTAATCTGTCAAGCAGTCCTACTGACCGTGCTGTCAAAATTTTTGCAGAAGCTAGTCGCATGTCGCCACCTTCATTGCTGCCACCCTGGTACAAGCCACCATCCTCAGTGTTTCTGTGAATAGTTTTAGCCTACAGGGATAGTTCTTTCCTAAATCAACTGATACTAGTAATTGATTATTATAAATTTGAGATTTTCTATTTCACGTTTGTTTGGTTTTTTTGTTTGTTTCAGATTAATATGAGGGTACAAATGATTAGGTTACAATGTTTGCATTTGTTAGGTAAAATCCCTGTTGCAGTTGTATCCCACACCCAGGAGGTGTGCCACATACCCTTACATTGTGCCCATCAGGTGGAAGTACACCAATTCCCCCTCCCTTTTTCTTCCTCCTCCCAACTTGAATTGAATTGAGTTTTTCTCTTGTGTGGGCATGTATTGGTTCATCTCCTGGTTTCATATTAGTATTGAGTACATGGAATACTTGCTTTTCCAGTCTTATGATACTTTGCTAAGGTGTTTCAACTCCATCCAGGTAAATACAAAAAATGGCCTCCATCTTCAGATTTTCTCTTTCTGTCATTCCCTTACTTTGTATTAGTTGATATTTTCTGTTTGTTTTTTAAATCTTTTGTTTGTCCATATTCCTTTGAAAAAAAATGTCAGCATTAGGACGCACTCATGGCTCCTCTCGTTATTCAGTATTCTATAAACTATTCCTGTCATTACTCGTGATGATACTTAAATTTTCCTAGTCTTTGCCAGTAGAGTCTTTCATCCTAGTTTCCAGGTCCTTTCAACATTTCCCCAGACATTTTTTAATACTTCCTTATTTCTGAAATTCTAAGATGTTCTAAGTTTACCCTATACCTTCCCTTTCCCGGTCCTGGAATTGTCTCTCTCTCCAAGAAGCCCTAGTTTCTTTTTAGCAGAAAAAATTTTTTCTAGACTCATTAGACAGAGTTAGAAAAGGGTTTTTTTAGTCTTTAATTCGTATTCTAATTCAGACCTCTAATTCCAACCCAATACCAAAGGCTTCTTCCTTCCCTGCCTTCATCCCCTACTTGTATCTCCTTTCTCCAATAACGAAAGTCCTCATTGCCAATGGCATCTGTGTATGTGCTTACTTTGCTCAGTCCTGTAATGCACACGCACATTTGTAGGGAAATGCAAGAGTTTTAGAATTGCTATCTCATACCAATACTAGCCACAAACTTAGAAAGTACAGCTCAAAATTTCTCTGCAGTTCTTTTTACCAAATATATTCAAGAGAAGGTATTTAGAGTAATGTGTTCAAAAGTTACTTGAATTAATTTTTTTCCTGCTGTGTAATTATGTAACCATTGGACTATAGAGTTAGGCTAATTTTTTTGTTTGTTTATATTCAACTTTAGGGGTTTCCACATCCCTATTGATTTAATTTTATTTTTTGAATATCGGTATTTATCAATCTCATATAATCTTTCATTCATGAGGTTAAATAGACCCTTTAGAAATCATTAGGAAATCATATTGCTTATTACTTTTTAAAATAAGACTACAAAAATCAAGGGATGGGTCAGATCCTTGATTTAAAGTATGTTTTTGAATTATTTCAGAAACCTGAATCCATCTAAACTCAAAACATTCCACTTGTAGGTTTCAGAGACTTCTTGGCCTTGCTCCCTTCCTGACATTCACCTAACATGTATTTATCCAGGGCGAACCACCTGCCAGGCACAGTGTGTGCTCTGTGGTCACACACATGAATGCGGTCATCATTCTGTGAGGTGGTAATAAGGATGGTACCCAGGATCTGCTGGAGGAATGTCTCTTCAACAGATGTTCTGCAGTGTTCTGTGGGGTTGGGGGGGAGCACATCACACTTGAGATCACCTCCTGGCTAGATGGTCCCTCCTTCCTCTGTTTGTGATGGAATGCTGATGGAATTTGACAGGTGTACTTCTCAAACAAGACACTGGGTAGCATCTTCTCAAACAAGAGCTGGGTAGCATCTCAGACACTTAGCACAAATCCTACCGAACCTCCCTCACTGCCTTCTTTGATAGGCTTTCTAAAATGCTAAAGATAGTGAGATGCCGTAGATCCCTGTTTGGGTAGTTCAGGGATCAATAGCATTTCCCATACTGATGATGTCAACCTGGAGGGATATTCTCAGTGATAAAACAGCAGGGATCTTTTCCCTAGCCACATTAATATATCTTATTGGTGTCTTGAGTGGAGCCCTAGAAGGTTTTTATGAAATTTGCAGGTGACATGAAGTTATAGGTAAGAAATAATTCGAATTCAAATTAATTTTGAAAGCTGTGACGAAGGATCAAATTCTTAAGCAGTGGTGTTTAATGAGAAAAAGGCATCCCCAGAATACAAATTACTACAAGTACAGAGTAAGGGAGAGATGATTTAGTATGGGTGTGTGCAAAGAGATCTAGGAATTTTAGGTAGTCACAGACTCAGCATGAGCCAGCAATGGCATGTGACTGCCAATCAATTAACTCTCCACTAGGCTGCATTAACAGAAACCAAGGAAACGGGGGGTCTCATTCCCACTTGTATTCAAAGACCATACTGTGCACGCTGGCAAACATCACATTTGCAGATAAGTAGAAACCAAATTGAGTGTGCTCAGAGCAAAATGGTGACAGGCCTCAAACTTTTTTCAGATGGAGAGTAGTGACTGAGCTTGAGAATAGTTATGCCCTAGAGGAGTTGGTTGTCTTCAGATATTTGTATGGCTGTCACGGGAAAGAAGGATGAAATATGTCCTGTCTGTCACAAGAGGTTGAAATAAGGATTATTGACTGGAAGCCCTAGGAGAGAGAATTTATATTTACTGCTAAGAGTCACAGTTGCCCAAGGGTGGAATGTATCACCTCAGGACAAAGTGAGTTTGTTGTCTCTAGACTGGTTCAAAAATAAACTGAAGAAGCAGGGAAGCTAATTTATGTTAGACCCTTTATCAGTAAATTTTTTGTATGCCTTTAGAAAGATATCTGTCTAACTTAATAAATCATGACTCCGTAACGAGAGCTAATCAAGATTTGATTATAGGGCAATTATTTTCTGAGAGATCCCCCAAACTTCAGAAACTAAGAGTTTGCAGAACCATTTTATCCAAGCTACAGAGTGTATGACTCACATCATATACTTCGTGTTTTAGTCTGTTAATACAAGTTGAATAATATAGTTATGATATTAAATTGGGGGGAGGTTTCAATTACTACTATTTTTCCTAATAACTGGCTAATGCTATCCTAGAACTCATGAGAAATTTGGGTGTTTCCCCTTTTCTCCTTTTCTTTACATCATGGTGCATAGAGGGTATGATATTTTGGTTAACCTCAGTCTGACACTTAGATTGTGTTTTTTCTTTTGCCACAGTAATGTCTGGAGTGTACAGTGACCAATAAGGTGGCACCAAGAAATCAGACAAAGAAAATTTCCCAGTTCTACTTACTTTAATTCTCCTAATTTAGTAGGGGTTTTCCACAGGAAATCACAGTAGAATAGTTGAAATGCTCTTTATCATATGTACTTTCCTTCTGAAGAAAGAAACGGTCAATTATCTTCTTTCTCAAAGTGATCCAAATTCTTGTATAGAGCATCTGTATTTATTGTAGTACAAATAAAATTCTGCACAGAATGATGTCTCTAAGTACTTTCAATCATTAAGAGCCTAATTACTTCTTTAACGGTAGGTTTCAGTGAAGGCAATGGAATAGATTTTCTAAGCAAGGAAAATATAACATGAAGGTGATTGACTCTATGCCTTTAAGAACAAAGAAATCAGTGACATTTAACCTCAAGTAAATTTGGCTATCACCGAGTCAGAGATACTCTTAATTATCTCAAGTTAGGTTTGAGTAAACAAATATGTTGAGAAACTTTAAAATCATATAAAGGGAATATTAAAAAATTAACATTAGTAATTTCTATTTTCAAAGAATAAATAAATCAGAAACCTAAAACTTTTTATTTTGGGCATCCTTCAATCATACCTAATAGGTGTCCTAATCCCTCAAATGATTTATATGTTATATGTGTGAATAAGAATTTGAAAAAAAAAAAAAAAAAAAACTTAGATTAAAATTTATCAATATGTCTTTGTTTGCTTGTCTTTTTTTTTTTTTTTCCTCCCCTCTTGTGTAATTGAAACATTTCCGACATTTCCCTGGAATAGACATTTCTTCGTTATTAGGACTTAACTGCCCAAGCCAGGGCCCTCCTTGGATTTACTAAAAATAAACGCTTTGGGTACTCAATCTCAGTTTTAATGACACAAGTTGAAATCTTTGCCTAACATCAAGGTTTTTCTTTGTCTCTAAATTTTGATTTTCCATGCTACCAGAGGCCCCATTGCAACAGGTAATTTGAGTGTTGATTGTATGTTTTCTCAGTCTGTAATTGTGGTGAAATGTATTTAAAATGTTCACAATTTTAGAATTAAATTTATCTATAAGATTCCTTCCAACTCAGAAATTCTATGATATTAAACTTTTCTGTAATATAAAAATGGGATCTTTGGATGTTGTCTGTGTGTCCTATGCATTTGTGACTAAGAATCATAGAATCTGAGAGCTGGAAGACATGGTGAACACTGTCTAGTAATGTTGCAAATGAAGAATGAAGAGGCCCTTTGTGGTTGGGTACCTCACAAAAGATCGCAGCAGTAACTGATGACAAGAACTATGGCCACCTACTGGAGCACTAACAATTAGCCCCAAATTTGCAGACTTCAGGCCAGCCCTATAAATAAACAAACAAACAAGTAAGGAAGTGAAAAAGTTTTGAGAAAGATAACCTTAATATTCCACGTTCAGGAAAAGATACGCTTAACCAAGAATAGTTTGGTGTAATGGAGAACATTCTCCCATTAAACCAAAATGGGAAGTTTGAACATTCTCACACTTTGAGAATTTTGAGGCATTTATATTAAGCACAGATTTATACACTACACTATCGTATCTATTGTTTTCTCCAAACCTAGAATCATACTTAGAAATAAATTATAATTTGGGGTAGGTTAAAATTTCCCTTTCGCGCACTCCTGGGCTATTTTTCAGTGACTTGGAAGCGTGAACTGACACTGTGGAGGAAGGCCTGTGTTCCAGTAGGAGAATGACAGCATGTCTCTGGGACACTGGTTGGGAAAGCCGGCCGTGCACAGCTGTCTTGCAGAGCCCTGCCTGGCTGGCAGTGAATGTGACATCAGTTGTCTAGCCACACCGGGCCAGCAGCCAGGGCAGGGCTCCTCCCCTTCCCCAGAATCCACCCTTGCTGATTGTTCTCCCCATTCTGCTGCCTTGGGCAGGCCCCAGCACAACTGTATCTTAAGTCTGTCTTCTACCTGAGAGTTGAATTTACAAAAATCAAAGATGTTTTAGCATCTCTGCAACCAGTCTCTCTGTAATTGAAAATTATTTTTCTAAGTAGAAAAGCCTAGGGAGTACAAAGGCTTCAGAAAATAAAACTTTTAGAAATAAGAATGGTCCCAGGGTTAGGTGTTCCTAAACTATGATGTTAGTAAAATTGTACAAGTTCATTGGCCTCACTTATTTTTGGTAGGAATTTTCAGAAACTCCTCAGGAATCCCACAGCATTGGCTAGACAATCCCTGTCATGTGACAGTAACCCTTCAACAGACCTTAGCGTAGGGTAACCTGGTGACTCCACTGTCAGCAGCCTTTCCTGTGCTGCCCAGGAGCTGTCCACCACTTCTCCATGATTTGTTTATTCATTAGTTATTTTTAATAAATACTGATTAAGTAAGCACTAGTTCTGCTCTGGAGGTAGGGGAAATATCAGAAATAGAATTAGATAGTGTTTCTCTCCTAAAGAATCATAGTCAATTTAATAGAGGAACTAAGCTATATCCTGAATATCTGAGATGTGGTAACAGTGGTAATATCGTGTCTGCTTTATTCACGTTGCATGACCAGCACCCGTGGCTGCCATATACAAATTGCTGAGACTTTTTTGAATGAAAGAGTAAATGACCTGATTACTCTAAGGTAAAGATAAACTTCTAACAACCAGCTGAGGGGGGGGGGAAGGTGATTACAGAAGGATTCAAGGGATAGATTGCCTTTGGGCTGGACCTTGAGGGAAGGATAGATGTTTGAAAGAATAGATCTAACTAGAGAAAATAGCACAGACAGAAGAATCAGCAGCAAAGTCTCAAAAGTAAAAATCTCTGGGATTGGGTGGGGAATAGTGGCTGATTCTGCTGGAATGATGAATTCATGAAAGGAAAGGGAGACAATAAAGCTGGAGAGGTAGGATAGGGCCACATCATGCAAGAATTTAGACGGTTTTTTAAGAAACTGAGTATGCAATAGAAATTTTAACATAGGATTGATATATGCTTCAGGAGTTGTGCTTTAGAAATATAAGCCTGGTAACAGTCTGCCAAAGGGTGTCTGAAGGGAGAGGCCCAGGGAAACTGTTAGAAGAATTGCAGTGATTCTTTATGAAAGAAGTAAAAGTAAAAGAAGTAAAGTAAAAGTTCAAGCTAAAATGGATAAACTGAGGTAAAGAACATTGAGGAAAGGGATAAATGCTGTGCCCCTTGACTGAAATTTTGCAACTGATTAAATATAGAAGACCAGAAAGAGAAGAATCCAAGATGATGGGAGGGTTTCGGGGCAATCATTTAGAAGGTGGTAGGTAGTTCTATTTAACAGAAGGCAGAGTGACTTTGGGAAGAAAGGTGATTAGTTCAGTCTTAGCACATTGAATTTTAAAAGTGTTAGGAAGATGTCCTGTAAGAAGCTGGAAATGTTGCATATGCTTAAAAGGAAGGTGAGACATGAGATTTAAATTCAGAAGTCATCTTCGTGGAGTAGACAGTTAAGTTCAGGAGACTGAATATGGGTGTCAGAGGAGCAATCATGGTAAAGATTAGAACTGGGCCACAGACCAGTTTCTGCCAAAACATTGCTTTGGGGAGGAAAAAGAGTGTCTTTGCAAAAGCAGCTGGAGAGGTGGGAAGGGAGAATGGTCACACATCTTGTGTTCCAGAAAGGTCAAATGGGCTGAAGGGGAGTCAGTCATGACCTTTAAGCACTTTTTAATTTGAAGGATAGAGGGATTAGTTACATTTGCAGAGGGCTACAGATTAAGTATATGGTTCAGCATTAGTGATCAGAGCTGTTCTTGCCTACTTGGTAGGGAGGCCGAGGAGGACATTCAAGCAGGTATTAGTTCCTCTGAAGAACCTCTCTCATTGGAGTGCAAAGAAGATCAAACAAAAGAATGGTTCTCTATTTCTTGGCGTAATGCCCTAGCCCATAGGTTTAAAACAAATGCTAACTTTTATATTTGTCCTCATTATTATCAGGAAAGGGCTCTTTTTAGAATAAGGATGAAAAGTGCACATCTGTAGACTAAGGGGGGAAAGCCTTTAAAGAGGGAGAAGGTAACTCAAGGAGGCCTCAAATAAACAGTGAGGGTAGCCAGAGCGGTTAGCCCTGGAAAGGGGAACAAACCTGTGTTTCTCTGAATTAGGAGAGGATTTGTGACGTAACAGGGATATTTTTGAGGCTCGATGACAGTAAGGAGAAGAGATGCAGAGGGAACTTGCACGCAATAGCTTCCACGTTCTCGTTAAAGTCAGAGGAAATCTCAACTGCAGGTATCTACTTAAGGCAGGAAGAGATAATAAGAAGTGCTGTCGTTTATTTTGTGCCTGCTATATATCAAGAACAGTACTAAATTACCTCTTTTCATCCTCATGGAAATTCAGAGATTATGTATTTGCACTCACTTTTTACAAATGAAAAAAAAAAATCAAAAAGGCCTCCAAGATCACCCAGCTAGTAATGGGAGACAGAATTCAGAGCCAGACATGTCTGACTCCACAGCCTGTGCTTTTATGGAAAAGAGAGTCCACTAATTTAAGATCTCGGCAATATAGCCCTGCCCTACATCGTCATAATGTTCTGGTTCTGCCAGAGTGAACAGCGCAGAAGGGCACTCTCATTCGAGGAGAAAGGGACTGTGAAATAGGGGTGGACCAGAAATGTGAATCCTGGAACCCAGAGGGAAATAAGGCAAGGAATAGTGGAAATATTTCAGTGGTGGTAAGACTTGTCCGTATGAGAGGGAGAATGGGCAACAGCAGGGAGGGTGGGAAGAGAAGAGTTGATATCAGGGTATCTTGTAGGTTTAAGAGGAGAGCTACTGTCTTGGTTTTCCAAGAGTGATAATTCAGGAGTTGCCCTCCCTTCACTTCCCCACACTGCTGGAATTCCTATCTCTTAGAGGTTAGCTTCCTCTCACCATACCACAGGTCCTGTGCAGCAACCAGAGCCCCAACCAGAAACTCCTGTCCTGGCTTAGGCTAATATTCCTCTCTAGTGTTTAATGATCACATTCTAATTTAAATGTCCCCTGGAGATGTTACACTTGGATCCAGCTATATTTTTAGAAGACAAATAGAACAAAACAGTCACCTTAATCCCCCCAACTAACATAAGTCTTTATATTTTAGTAAATAGCCTTTCATTACTCACATTTCAGTTCTGTTTTAATTATTTAATAATGCATTCATTAGTGTACTAATTATCAAAGGCCCACAATATGAAAAGCAGTATTCCAAGCACTGAGGATATAGCAGAGAAGAAATTAAGTCCCCATTCTTACAGAGCCTCACTTTTAATGGAGAAGATGGGCAATAATCACAACACGCAAGATGTAGTAGTTAATTTATAGAGAAAAATAAAGCAGAGAGAGGAGCAAGGAATGTGGGGATTCCAGTGATAAAAGTTTAGGCAGGTCACGAAAGCCCCCTTGAATGATGGCAATTAGGCAAAGCCTGAAGCAGGAAAGAAATATGCAGCGATCAAGATATCCCTGGAAAGAGGGATCCAGGCAAAGGACATAGCAAGTGCGACTGCCCTCAGGTGGGGGCTCATCAGGCAAGTTCCAGAACAGCAAGAGCCTGATGAGACTGCATAGGCGTAATAAAAAAAAGTCAGGAAGGAAATGAGGTGGCCAGACCACCTAGGGCCTTGTAAGCTGTTGTAACGTCTTTGGCTTTAAAGATGGAGAGACGTCGAAGGTTTTATTTGTTTGTTAACTTCTTAATGTGGCCGTTTTTAATCCTATATTCACAGAATAGTATCACAGGCCCCTTGTGCTGATCACTCGGCTTCACCTACTTTCACTTTTGGAGAGTTTTGAGCAGAGGAGTGACATGACTTGGCATGACCCAACTGAGTAGGATCACTCAAGAGAACAGGTTGTGGGCAGGTGGCACAGCTCCAGGAAACACAGTTAGGAGCAAAAGCTCAAGAGACAGAGGGTGAAGTGATGGTGGTTAGAAACCAAGGAATAGAGTAAAGGTGGTGAGAAGTGGACAGATGCAGGATATGTTTTGAGGATCTGACTTAATATTATATATATTATACTGTATTCGAAAGAAGAATTTGAGAATGCATATAGTATAGTAAGGAGAGTAAGGAATATAGAAAAAACAGCACTAGAACACCACTGTTTGAAGCTGTATTTTCTGTTTAAGAATGCACCCAACTGGCAAAAAAATGACTTATACATGAACATTTGTAAGACGGATGCTCTGTAAATCACAAACCATCTACTCCCATATTCTTTCACAATCATGGGTGATTAGGCTATGCAAAGGCAAAGATGTATTTGCATTTTTTAATGAGGTAAGAACACCTCCTGAGGAACAAGTCCCCAGCAATTCCTGGAGTTAGTAGTAGTTACTTGATTTTCTGAAAGAAACATGAGTCATAAGCTTGTGTTTGTATCTCATGTGATAAAAATGAAAATTAAAATGAAACAAAAAAGGAAATCCTGGATCATATATGATAAAAGAAACTTGCAAAGCAGAGTTAAAGGTAGACAGATTTTACGCATCTTTTCTGGGTAGTTGAAGAGACTTTTATTAAATGGAAGTTTGCTCTTCTGATCTCAGCTCAACATCCTAAGCCATATGTTCTATTGGTGATTCAAGAAGGCACTAAACAAGGTGAAAGAATGTCAGTGAATCAGTGGAAATCCATGAGCAATGCTGGAAAACAATCATCAACTATGAGTGGGTCAAAGAGGATATTTCCATCTCATTCTGCCCCTTACTGCAACACCACACTGATTCTGAACAGTCAGGAAGAATTGGAAGGCCTTCTGTGTCTTGGCTGATGTTGGGTTATGTTGCTTGTTACTCAACCTGTCTGACATTCTGTTTTCTGCAAAATGAGAATAATAGTGCCAACCCTGCCTACCTCATAGGGACTTTAGAAGAGCCAGGGGGTCTTTACAAATAAAAGAGAAAGAAAGACACTAGGGCCAGTGGCTCAGGCCTATAATGCCAGCACTCTGGGAGGCTGGGGCAGGAGGATTGCTTGAGCTCAGGATTTCAAGACCAGCCTAAGCAAGAGTGAAACCTCATCGCTACAAAATAGAAAAACAGAAAATAGAAAAATAAATAGCCAGGCATTTTGGCCTGTACCTGTCATCCCAGTGACTTGGGAGGCTGAGGCACAAGGATCGCTTGAGCCCAAGAGTTTGAGATTGCAGTGAACTAGGATGATGCCACTATACTTTAGCTGTTTTGACTGAGGGAGACTCTGCCTCCAAAAAAATCCCAAATAAACAAATAAAAAAGAAGGAAAGAAACTGGGGTTTCCATACTACCTACCATGTGCCAGGCACAGCACACTCCTTACAGCAGCTCTCTAACTTCACATTATCCACCCATTTTGCAGATGAGGAACTTGAGGCTCAGAGAGGTTACCTAACTTGATTAAGGCCACAGAGGTGGGAGGGTGAAAAGCTAGTTGATCCCAAATTGGATCAACTTGAAATCCCTTGCTTTAGAGAGAAGGACGAGACTAACTTTACTGGGCATCTTTCCGTGCCAGAAACAGTGTCAGATGTGGCTCTCTGTACTATCTCGTTAAGTAAAGGTCATTCTGTCTTCCCTGGCTGCTTAACAGATCATGAACAATAAAATTGGACTATTTTCCATCTCTGAGAAGAGATATATTATTAAAATAATATTCCTCTCTTTCCTTCCCTTTTTCCCCCTTATAATCTAAATTGTAACCTAGGAGGAGAGAATGAATGCCTGGTTTAATAATGTCCATGGAACGATTTTTTTTTATTAAGGAAAAGAGGACAAGTGCATTCTACCACCTCTCAATCATCTCTGAAACCTCTTTTCTCACCATACATACCAGCAAGGCCAAACAGGTTTGTCAGGAATGGCTGTCATTGCCCCACATGCAGTAGGCAAAGCAGAGCTATGAAACACTGGGGCTGCTGGAAACATACCAAAGAAAACATGACGGGGCCAAGTGCAATGGAAAAAGTGAACGGGCTCTGGAGGTGGACAGATTCAGGTTCAAAGAATTCCCCCATCACTACATTTGTAGGAACTATAGCAATTTACTTTATTTTACTGAGTGCTGGTTCCTTCAGCTGTGGAATGGGGCACCGTCAATGACCCCACCAGGCTGTTGTGGGGACTGGCTTGGTTAGCACATCCCCTTTCCTTCCAGTAAATTAGTAAATATAGATTCTTGGGTTCTGGGGATTTAGAGAGGAAGAGAAGTATGATAGCAACCCTTTATTTGCCAGCTGGGTTTGCCGTCCTCTTACTGCAGTGGATTGCATGTGGTTTTCCTACCTCGTCCCCTCCAGTCACATTGCAGAAGGAAAGGACAGTAGTGCAGCTCTGTGGGCTAAAGTGGTGAGGAGAGTGTCATGGCAGATTCAGCTCTGGGGCCTCTCCTGGCTGGCAAGAGAGAGAGACAGCCCGTGTGTGGGAGGAGGGTGAGAGGGAAAACCACTCGAAGGAGATCTTGAGGCGGCGAGGAGGGGCGACCATGGGCTGGCATGTGCTGTTCTCCCTGCCAGGGACACCCCCCTCCCCCCAGCTGGTCCTTTCCTGTGTCTTCCCTGCTCTCCTTTCACATCTGGGCTCTCATTTCTCCTTCAGGGAGCTTTCCCTGACTTCCTAAGCGGTCAAATCCCTGTTATATATCTCTTTTCTCAGCTCTTCCCAGTTGTTGTTCACGTTTATTTGTGAGGTTATTTGATTAGTAAAGGACCCACTTATTAATTCCCATAAGAACAAGGATTGTGTCTGTTCTGCATTCCCTGCCTTCCTATAGTACATGGAACATAGAAGGAGTTTCATAAATACTCATTGGGTAAATGAATAAATTTTGGTTTTCAGTGACATAATAGTCTCAGTGGGAGAGAAGATTTATATTGGAGATTGCCAGTCCCATTGAGTGCCAAGCACTATATTAACTCACTTAATCCTATAAACAACCCTATGAAATCAAGTGTATTATTCCTTTAATTTTAAAGACGGAGAACCCAAACTCCAGAGATGTTAACCATCCTTTCCTGTTGACACAGCTAAGTGACAACAGTGGTTCTTGAGCCTGGCAGTCTGGCTTCAGGGCTCCCAGTCAGAACCACATGGTCCTGCTACTTTATGCTGTAGGGGACAAAGTCAGGTACATGAATCAAGTCCAGATAGATTTCTCCTTGAAAATTGTGGACTTTTTCCTTCCTGCTTTTCTTTATTACTACCACCATTGTCATCACTTCTCAAGAAAAGGTGAGCAGAAAAGAATGACTTCCTGTGTCACATCTTACATCGAGGTTGACTCTACATTCTGCCAAAATGATTTGGCCAAATTTACCCAGAGAGCAAACTGGACATTTCAAATGCTGATTCCCAGAAGATCCCAAAAGACTGCTTCTTTTGACCACCTTTGAAGAACTAGCATATATTTGGCCAGAGTGTGGCAGAGTTGTTTTAAATAAAGGAAGGTGATTGGACTAAGTTTGGCAATATTTGAAACCGTTGGCTTCTACGCCTTATTCAAAAAACAGGTCTAGCCTTTGATCATCAGTATTTGCTGAGTCAGAAAGTTCCTGGAAGAAAGTCTTAAATTTCATCAAGGAAGCCAGGAAATCCTGAGTATCCCCAAGAATAATAGCAGTTACTATAATAACTTAATAATTACCAGAAAATTAACAAAGACTGGTAAAATATGGCACTGTGGAAAGAAAAAAAAAAAAAGACCTTACTAATAGAAGGCCTGCTTTTATTCTAGCCACCTGCTTTTAAAAAATAATCTCAGAACAGTGGTATTATTTCTAGATCTTTAGGTAGAAGAGTGTGTTACAGTAATAAAGAAGATACTAGCTAATGCTTATATACTGATATTGTTTGCCAGGCACTGTTCTACTGACTGTGTGAGTCACTATGAAAGTTTTGAGACAGACCTTGTTATGGTCCATTATTTCACTTCCAAGAAACACAGAAGCATCCTTTCTGATTCACTCATGCAGGCTTCAGCTTGCTCAGCTTACTACTGTTGACAGTCGGTCTTCACATGTTTCCATCTGGATGTTATGTTTATTGATTTTCATTTATCTTAAAACGTTCATAGTGGCCCATGTGTGCATTATGTTTAGTCTGGATGGTAACCCTTTGAGACACTATTTTTATCCCCATTTTACAGATGAGGAAACTGAGCATAGCCAAAGACACATGGCTAGTAAATAAATGGAACCGTCTTCAGCCCCTAGCTGGGTTTGTTTATACAGTGTCCCTGGGTAGCCAGTTACCCAGTTTTGTCACCTTTGTCTTGGTGCTAATTGAAAGCTTAACTTGTGTTTAAGCCATTAATGTTTATTAAGAGCCTGCCATGGTCAGCCTGTCTGAGAAAAACTGTATCTAATAGATACTGTTGCACTCTATAAACTTAATTTTCAAAAGAACCACTATTCAAAGAACTAAAAGGGAGGCTGAATAAAAAGAATTAAACTCTCCATAGGACAAATGAATTTTTCTGAATTAATTGCAAATAGTTCTCAGTCATCATGGAATTCGATGAAGTATGGTCTCCTCCAGGCCAGTGTCTTCATGTGCAAATAGTATCACTTTTTTCACTTCCCACACTTCAGCTTTCTTCTTTCAGTGTTTTGGAAAGTCCACAAAACCCAGGGGCCTCCCAGTCTGTTGCCCTGTGGTCTGTGTAAAAACCAGATGATGCCACGCTGACTTGGACTCTTTCAAATGGATCCAACAGCATATTAGTCACTGGCACATTTTTCAGCTCCTTTGCCTCAGATAAACCCAGTTCCTCATTCTCGCCACTCTTCGATCATGAAAGAATCGAATGAAAACTATGTGTGTACTTTTTGAGGGCACCTCCCACCTGTCTCCTTCAGTGCCAGTGACTAATTCCTTCATAGGGGTAACACTGCAGGGTCGAAATAGCTGAAGAGATTGGGCATCAGTCACAGAATTCCTTCTGCTGTGCTGTTGAACTGGAACGTTTACCTTATCTCACCAAGTGCAGCATCACCTCACGCCTCACCTGCTGCGTTCCTGTGCTTATAGTCTCTTAACAGAGTATAATTACATGGCTTATTTCATGCTCTGTCACTGTTGATTTACTGCTGAGGAAGCCCCGGTGGGTTATGTGATCATAACAAAGACTGATTTCAGATGTCAACACCAAGACACAGAGTTGGCATCTGCCATCCAGGCTGTATCTAGGGACAGCATCCAGCCGACATTGGAGCAGATATTGAACTTTTCATTCCCTGTCCTACTCTTAAGGGAAGAGGCTTTCTGCCTGTTACAAAAGAGAAAGTACTACATTCACGATTAACTTTATACCCAAAGAAGTAGTTTTTAAGTGTTGTAATTTAAGTAATTAAATTTAAGTAATTTAAGTAATTCCTTATTTGTGATTTGAGGTGGTAAAAAATCAAATTTAATCCTAATCCCTCTTTGAGGTTATTTTACTGTGCAAGGACTGGAGGCCACTCTTTCTGGTGGTCCTGTTCCTTTCTGCTGCTTGGAAGGGTGCAGGAGCAACCCTTGGCAGCAGTTCTGAGTGTCAGTTTAGGCATCAAGGCCCTAAGGTTTCCAGCTGAGCTACACAGGTCATTGGAGGGGAGTCAGTTCTTTGCTCAGGGGTGAAGCTTCGGTCTCCTCAAACCCTCTGGGAATAATCTGAGGTCTGATAAGCTTCTCAACTCTTACAGCAAAATATGCCACTGGTAAAAACTCCATACTAAGAAAATCCTATCAAAACCTTGTTTTGGCGATGATGTTTATAGTAAAAGAAGGCTGATTTAAAGGGATTACATCTCTTTCCAAGAAGTGTTACCGGCAGATTTAGGGTCCTGCTCAAGTTTTATCAAAAAGACGCCATCAAAGAGTCCTCTACATGTGATTCCCATCTATTGGGGCCGATTTGTGTGTTTCTAATAATTGCATATCTGGGAGATCCTGGATTTAGGTCATGCATTGCTTCAAAAAGTACAATATGAGCTGAAGAGACAGGGTGACCAACTCATCTAGGTTTGGCTTTCAAATTCCTGTGTTTGAAAAAACCCCTTAGTTCCAGGCAAACGAGGATGGTTGGTTAACTTTTGAGGAGATACAGGGCATTGCTAGCTGTGTGGCTGAATTTATCATGGCGTTCTCACTTAGTAGGATACGGGAGAGTTAACATAAGGCCATTGGTCTTTTCTGTTAGTGTGATGTTAGTCTTAGGGATTTCTCAAGTAAGAAATGTGATGGACTACAGGGGCCGGGTAATCAACTAGAGAAGAAAGAGTATCCAAGTTCTGCTTAAAATGTCATTATCTCCATGGTATTTCCTTTTTATTGCTGTTGTCATCATTCTAAAGATATACCAATAAAAAAAAGATAAGTTACCTTAAATAGAAAAATCTGATTTTATAAAACAAGAGTGAAATGGGTGAAATCTAAAGATTTGCACTTTTTTGAATTTAAGAAACTTCCTATGATCTGAGCATATGCAATTCAGTTGTCAGAACTCATGACAGAGAGGGCCACTGAAGGATCACATTCCCACAGGCAATGTCAGTGTCCATAGCCAAACTTCAGAGCCAGGTCCCTGGAAAAGACACGGCAGAGAGTCAGCGTGGGCTGTTTCTGTCGCCTCCCTCTTCCCTTGATTTCCATCAATCACCAGTTCCCTTCTCACCAATCATTTGCCCAGCTTTTGTGACCAGAAAAGGTCTAAAGGAAAATATGTTCTTGACTAATAGAAAGGGGAGGCTTCCTGGCAACACGTCCTCCACGGTGTGCTGTTCCAGCATAGACAATACATACTGTATTTTAAATAGCCTGCTTCCTGGATTGTATCTTCCTATCCTGTCATTGGTTCATCACATACTTTTAAAAACAGGGCTATGATCGCATATAGTATATATAGGGGTGGATAATTTTATGTCATACTTTTTATATTTACTGATTCGTCGTAAACATTTTTCAGTGTTGCTCTATGGTCAGATGTGCTAACTTTTGAAATGTGCTTCTTATATAGATCTGCAACTATGTGGGACCAGCAAAGGTTATTGTTCAGTTGGTCACAAATGGAAAAAATACCCACCTGCACGCCCACAGCCTGGTGGGAAAACACTGTGAGGATGGGATCTGCACGGTAACTGCTGGACCCAAGGACATGGTGGTCGGGTAAGTGAGGGGATGTGGAAGGAAGGGATAGACAGAACCTGAGCCGTAGGGACTTGGGATGAATGAGGCCTTTTCATTAGGGACCTTTCTAAAACCCTCATCTGGCCTCCACAAAACATGAAAACTTGTGTTCTCTCTTGGACTCTAGGCAGTAAAGGACTGCATGTCTGGATTTGTCTTGAGACAGTGCAGTGTGCAGCTGGCCTATTTATTTATAGCACCCTTTGTCCCTCTCAAAGGTGGCCCAGTTTGGATGATCACTCACACATGGTCACTTGACCTAGGAGTCGTGTGTGCCACTTTCAATAATATTGTACTTCTCCTGGTAACAAAGATAAGGACAAATTAGAAGGAACTGAACTCTAGCAGAAATCAACACTTTATGGATGGATTTAAATTCGTAATGATTCCTTTAATGGATTTCTAGTGTGAACATTTGAAGGATGAAGTGGATAAATAAATATTGCTTCAGTTCTGAGCTGCTTAGAAAGTGTGCCCAGATAAGAAGCCAAGGAATGCAAATTTATTTTGGCATTCATTAGACTTGAAATGTAAATACATCGCGACATATTCATTTAAGGGCCGGTCAGATAAAACAAGCAATTTTTAATGAATGAAGTTTTATAGAAATAATTTCTATCCAAAAAATGAAAATTTTTTCTTAGTAAGACAGATAAGCTAAAGATAAGGTAACATAAAGCTTATTTATGTTACCAAAACACTAAAATAGCACACAGCATAGTGATTTAACATCCCATGGAAACCGATACATGCAATCAATAATCCTTGAAATGGTTGCTCTAAGTGTTACTTTAGGAATGCCTAAAAACAGAAGTAAAATTTTTTAAATTAATTTTGTTTGATTTTTAAAAATATTTTTCAGGGTATTCTAATCCTACTTTAAATAGTTCATGCTAAAATCCCAGTTAATTTGGGCTTTTCACTCCAAAGAAGGAATTGTAACTATCCATCAACCATCATGAAGCTGATGGTTGCATTTCAGACTTTGAATCCCGGTCAAGTTTCAAGTTGGTTGTTATTGGGGAGATTGAGCTTTCATCTTCCTAGGTAATTCTTTGTTTGACTGTAAAAATATTTAAGTGTGAAAAACCTAGACAGAAAACTTTCTTTTAAGTTTCTAAAATCTGATTCTTTTGATGTTAGAAAAAAATGTCTAGATGGAAGGAAGAAACTTTAATTGATTTGAAAAAATCGATTGTGCTTTATATGAAGTTGTTTCAACATCCCCTTGAAAGGTTGGCCTGTTTCCTGTTGAACGTCACAGTTGCTTTATTGTGCATTTTGGAATATCCTTCCAGTTCCTAGCTGGCCCACAAGAGCTTTGAGATGCAGGGCAGTTCTCACAGGTTTAGAGTAATTGATCATGTAGTGTTTCTGCAGATTTGCTCCAATGGGCTCCTGTCAGTTTGAGTGTTTATTTCCTTTGGTCTTATTTAATCTGTATGATAACCATATACTTCATAGAAAATTGTAGATGATGTTTTCTACTAATAATATTTGTTTTAATAAAACCCTCAGTATGTTTCTGTAATTTGGGTTTAGTTTAGCAGTCGTTCAGGATTTTAGAAAGAACTAATGGTTATTTGTTTTAGGACCTACAGCAGGAATAGAAGTAAATCCCGTCTCCCCTTACTTTATTCTCATATCGTGCAGTGGAATGTGGGGCTTAGGCATTGGCAGAACTCATCATTCATTCATTCATTTAACACACATTTTGAGCATATCAACTCCTAAGTTTGATAATTATGACGTCTATTTGGTTGTAGCACTGTGAGATTTTCTATCCTTACACAAGTTCACTGGGAATTTTAATCAAGAAGATACCACTTGACAGTTACAATTGACTCAGTGATCTTTCCTGTTCAGAGCATTCTCTGAATCATTGGTACTCCCCTTCTGATTTTTTTTTTTATTGCATCATGCACATTAGGTGAGATCCCCCCAAATACCCTCCCTCCTTCCACCACCCCTCTCCCCTCCCCTCTCTCTCCTCTTCCCCCTTCTGATTTTTAGCTGAGAAATTTTGCTTGCACAATTTTCTTCATAATTTGTTTGTCTCTTTGTACATATTCTTTTTAAGTTTCCAAGGTCAGAAACCTATTGCATTTT
>CAUYPK010013791.1:0-14320 GCA_963574355.1 Loris lydekkerianus
GTAGTTGTTGCATGGCCCCCTTTACTGGTGGGGGGGGGTAAAAACCGGACCCAGGACTATAAATGGAAAAAAAAAAAAAAAAAAAAAAAAAAAGAATTGACACTGACTAGCTGTGCAGCCCCAGTCAATGCACTTCTTGTTTCTGTGCTTCAGTTACCTCATTTGTAATATGGGACTAATACTTAAAATGCTACTTAGCATATGGCAAGAACTGCATAAGCATTAACTATTGTTATATGTATATAGCTCCTATTCGGCATTGCTACCTGACAAGCGCTTTATTAAGTGTTTTACATGCATCATTTCAATTAATCCTAGCAGCTCACTGAAGTAGGAGGTATTATCACCCCTACATGAGGTGTTATCATTGTCCTTACTTTATGTGTGATGAAATCAAGACTATAAGAGCTTAAGTAATTTGAACAAGGTCAAAAGAGGTATAGTCAGAACTTGATATTGGACAACTGGCTCAAGTCATTCTATCTCTTGGAGAAGCAGTTTTAACATTTATTTAGTATTATAAAATTGCCCAATTCGGGCCTGAAATTCTCTGAACGTACATCTCTGTCACTTATTATCATCTCATAACCTTCCCAACTAGTCCCTGCGATGTGGGTTCCTGGCTCAGCATATTTCGCTTACCATCCTCAGTCTCTGAATGTCTGTCCCTCCACAAGTGTCACCTAATAGTATAAACCCCAATGACCTGAAATATTTACACCACTTCACCCAACAGCATCCATTAGTATACCAGACCTAGTCATCACTGGCAATTCTTCTACTTCTGAAATGGTAAACTCTGATCATTACCAAAGACTTCTTGCTTTTTTTTACACTTAATCCCATAACAATTGGTCTTTCACTCACAGAAATCTTTTCTTTAATATATCATTTCTTCCAATTGATCATTCTTCTCAAATCTTTTCCAGCTTATTGCTCGGAGTCTATGATTGATGATTTAATTATTTTCTTGCTGATAACATAGAATGCTTTCTTTTTTTGCACATCTCTCCGTAAAACTCCAAATTTGGATTGGTGTTGTGCTTCCCCTGTTTTCTCTCATTCCCTGAGTGGTTAAATTTTGATGGAGAAAATCACAGAATCATGAAAACTCTGTCACTATAGCGCATAGTCTCCAACCTTAGCCAAGCCCTCAATTTTGCTCATCAATCTGTGACTAATTTTCAATTTTCATTTCTCAACTCTCATTTTTCCTAATGATCATTCCAAACTTTACACTATTCTTCCAGCATCCATTAAAAGTGTCCCACCTTCCCTCTAAATTCATCAGGATAACTGGAGGCTTTAATTATTGGAATTTTAGAGATCCATCCTTGGCTATGACTTTCTCCTGTTTCATATTTTTCCCTGAGAGATCATTTCCACTTTCATGTTATAGATACTACTGTAAACTTTTAAGTTTATACCTCCAACCTGAGGTTATGTACCTTGTGGTCACCTGTGCTTGGAGGTTCCACGGCGTCTCCCTCTGTTTTTCCTGCTATTAAGAGACACCTCAGACTAGGTAATTAATAAAGAACAGAAATTTATTCCTCACAGTTCTAGAGCTTGGGAAGTCCGAGATCAAGGTGCCAGCAGATTCAGTAGCTGGTGAGGGCCTCTCTGTGTCCTCATGTAGCAGAAGGGATGGAAGGGCAAGTTCTTAATAGTTCTCTGAAGTTGTATCTTATGATCATTAATTCCATTCATGAGGACTCTACCCTCATGACTTAGTTATTTCCCTAAGCCCTCACCTCTTAATAATATATCACATGGACAAGTAAGTTTCAATATATGAATTTGGGGGAATTCTTTCAGACTACAGCACACAGCCACCTCAAATTCAAAAGGTTCAAAACTGAACACATTTTTTTTTTTTTTTAATCCTTAAAATCTGTATTTCAGGCATTACTCTCTTCTTAGGTACCCTGGGGACAGGTAGAGTGACCACCCTCCTCTCATTCTGGGAGGCTTGAGTCCTCTCTCTTTTGTACCTTCCACATGCGATCAGTTTTTAAGTCCTGCCAAAATTTCTTTGTTTCTGAAATTTATCTCCCTTTTCCTGTTCTTATAACTATTTTCCTAATACAGTCTCTCAATCAGATCAAATTGCTAGGACTGCTTTGAACGCTTCCATTTTTTTTCTTTTTTTCTGAAACAGGGTTTCATTCTGTTGCCTGGCCTAGAGTGTGGTGTCATCATAGCTCACTGCAGCCCCCAACTCCTGGGCTGAAGTGATCCTCCTTCTTCAGCCCCCAAGTAGCCAGGGCTACAGGTTATGTCACCACATGTGGCTAATTCCTTTCTCTCTCTCTCTCTTTTTAAGAGATGGGGTCTTGATAAGTTTCCCAGGCTGGTCTTGAACTCCTGGCCTCACGTAATCCTCCTGACTTGGCCTCCCAAAGAGCTGGGATCAGGTGTGAGTCACTGCACCTTGCCCCCGATTTTTTTACTTAAGGTGGGGTTCTCTCAAATGTATCCTTGTCACTACTTCAAGGTTATCTTTTGAAACACAAATCTGACTATATCACATTCCCATTTAAAATCCTGTATGGGCTCCCCATTACCTAAAGGATAACGTCCCAGCTTCTTGGAATGATGAATGTGGCCATCTGTGACTTGGCTCTGCTTTCTTTCTGCAGTGCCACTCATCAATCTCTAGCTGGCTCTGTAGATACATAGAAAAGCTTATAGCTCCTTTGAGCTGCATTGGTGTTTCTTGTCTCTTTGCCTTTTTTCCATGCTTTCACTTTCACCTGGCCAACTTTTACTACCCTTTAAGACTTAGTTCACGTATTGGATCATGTCTTTTAGTAAGACTTTGTTGGCAAGCCCTAATCCAAAACTCCAGATGGGGAAGGCAACACTGTCCTTGGGCTCCCACAGGTCCCTATTCATTGCACTGAAGAAGTCTCAGCGTACTTATCCATTTATGTGTTTGTATTACAATTAAATTGTGAGCTCTTTGAAGCTTCAGACCCTGCATTATTTCTCTTTGTACTCCTGTGCTTAGCAACAGCGTAGAGTAGGTGCTCAATTAATATTAATACTTTATAAGTCAGCATTGAACAAATGAATTACTCATTTGTGTTTCACCTGAAATGATTTCTCCACTTCAAGAACCAGGCAGAAGAAGAATTAGCGTCAACAAATACTGTGATTATTTCTCAATCTGATTATGAGTAACAGTAGGCACTGTGACATTCAAATGGTACTGTGAGACTGGGGCTATTCAGTCAGGTCCCAAGAGAAGAACCTGGAATTCTCTGTAGCCAGGAGAAACCAGCAAGACTTCTATTCCATTCATACAAAACTCTCATTTCAGTTATATCTTCTATGTTTACTGGTGGTCTTTTTTCCCTGCATGAAAAATTATTTACTACATGTTAATGACATATAGATTCTTGGTCTGAATAAGTAAAAAATGGAACAATGGAGAACAAACTAGAAGTTAAGAGTGCTTCCCCCCCCCCCCTCCTACGCTTACTTTCAGGGGCTTTCACAGAACCCCCGTATCTAGCTAAAGCAGAAAGCTGTCCCCTTGACCACCAGCACACCTTCGAAGTGTTTCTTTGAACTTCTCCTGAAGTTCAGTACTAAGTATTTATGAACTTCAGGTATCATTAGGGCTCCTTTTGTAATTAAACTGCCAGTAAGTAATGATGATGTTGGTTTTAAAAAAATGAAATGAGAATGATATTTATGTAGCAGTTGCAGTCCTCGAATGCCCGCTGAGTGGCAGGTGCTTTTCCCAAAGTTATCATGTTCATGCTTTACAACAATCTTTTAAATAGAAATTATTTTTTCTTTTTTGTTTGAACAACTCAAGTTCAGTGAGATCAGGTAACTTGGAGCAGGTTCAACTGACAAGCTGGGAAGACTCTGGGGCCAAAGGCCGCGCTAGTCCCCGGGGCGACCGTGCGCCTCCCCCAAGGTGAACTGTTAGTGGCTTCCTGGAGTGTGCCAACGGGTGCTGATTGGGGGGCCGAGAGTCCGCGAAAGCCCGGGACTCGCGGAGACCCCAGGCTGGGCGCGAGGGGCGCGGCCTGGGCGGGGCGTGGGGACGTGCGGACCGCCCACGGACCGGCCAGAAATGTCGCCTCTCCCGGGGAGGCGAAGGTTAAGGGGGAGGTGAGTGCCGCGCTACGGGGTCTCTGTGGCTCGCTGAGGCCTCTTGTCCTCACCCGTCCTTCACAGGAGGGCGGCCTCGCCCGTGCTACCCGGGGTGGCCATCTGTGGCGCATGAGGTGCCGAAGAAGGTCCAGAAAAGGCGTTCCCCCGTCCGCAGGTTGGTACGGCCCGGCCCTGCCGCTGACCTGGCAGGCTGCGCGCGCACCCTCGCGGGCACCGCCTCCTCCTCCTAGCGCTCCAGGTCGGCTCTGTGCCCGCCCCGTTACGCGCCCGCGCGCCTGGAAAGGGAGGAGCGCGGCCGCGTGGACGCGTCCGGCTGGCCCCGCCCCCAGCTCCCCTCCCCCTGAGCCCCGGTGCCGGGCTCGCGCTGCTCGGAGCCGGGAGGCTGGAGACCCCGCGCCCGCCCCCGCGCCCCCGCGCCCCCGCTGGCGTGCGAGGCGCCGCGCGCTCCTGCTGCCCTGCCCCGCGCATGGAGGGGCCCGTTCGGATCGCTGCCGCCTACGCCGCCAGCGCGCGGGGGATGACCTGGGGGTGGCTTTCGGAGCCGGCTGCCGCGCAGGAGGTCTGGAGGCTTAGCCAGCCCGGCGGAGAGGTGCGGAGGGGTCCCGCGGCGGGGGCGGCGGCTGCGGGTTGGGAGCGGGCGTGGGGGACTGGGGCTGGATGCTGAAGGATACCCAACCGGAGCTGCGACGTTCGCCTGTTCGGGGACTCGGAGCGCCTCGTGCGAGGAGGCGGGAGCAGTGTCAGTGACGCCGTGAGGTCTCCCCGACGGCGGGGCGCTGGGCAGGTGGGGCGTCGGGCGTCTGTGCGTTTTCCCGGGGAGCCGGCTCCCGGCCTCTGCACCTCAGTCCCCGCGGAGCGCCCGCGAGAGACAGTTGATTTATCTTTGGGGAGAAGCGGGCGAAATCTGCACAATGTATCTTTCTCTGCCTTCCCAGACTCGGTGACTTCCCAGCCCCAGGGAGTGTATTTTTCCTTCTGCGCTGTAAAGCTTTCTGTGGCTTGCATTATCATTTGCTAAATACGTCATAGCTCGCTATTTATTTCAGTCTGCAGCTTCCAGACCTTTGTTGCTTTCTCTCCACATCTAGGAATTTCAGTAATAAATCACTGAGGAGGATAGACTTTCTTTCCCTTGCCTTTATTGTCCTCCTTAACCCTACCAAATCAGGTGGGAGGATCTCCAAAAGAGCTCTCAATGGAATGCCTGTCCTTCCTGGCCAGGACGACAGAGGGTGGCAGGTGCTTTTAAGGGCAGGCTGTTTTCCAGTTGAGACCTACAAGTTAGAGAATCTCATTAACAGAGAGTCAGCCTTTGTGTCTCAAATCAGACACCTTGCAAAGCAGGAGTTTGGACTGAAAGGTAACAGATTTATTCTCAGGCCTATCCCAGTGAAGATGAAAGAAAGCAAATCAGTTAATTCTGATTCCATGCCTCGATGATACTGTAAGCTTCACATTTCTAGCTAACACTTTTTCAGTCTCCAAAGAGGGTGGGGAGGAACTTGGGGAATAAAATGAGCTTATTCTTAGTATAATTCTAAGTATTCAATTACATTTCATATTTTTTTTCCTTCTGGTATTCTATATTTAGCTGAAAATGTGGAGGTAAGTTCGACTTTTAGGATAAGATGAAAGAAAACCTTCAGAAAATTTCTGGGAATTTTAAATTAGTGCTTAACTAGAAAGCATTCTCAGGCACTCAGACAGGCACCAAATACTGTAGTTTCTGTTATGCACATGTTGACATAAACTGCCTAATACTTGAAGTTATATGAGAAGGATGGAGAAAACCTGTTTCATTTTGTAAAGACTTGCCCTGGGTGTGTGTTTGGCAGTGTGTAGAACAGAAACATTTATATTTCTATTAAAAAACACACAAATGTTATTGTTTAACTTTTCATGCAAAAACTCGGATATAGTGTTTGGGAAATTTGTCTTTGTTTGACTAGTCAACCAGGAAAATCAGTTACTGGAGGTACCTCGCTGTTTTCCTAGCAACTCACTGGGGATGCTTTGATTGATTGCTGTGGTTCACATCAACCTCCTCTTTCGTGCAAAGTACTTAAACAGCTCTGACGCTGGAGCCTTCAAGTACAAAGAGCCTTTAGGACTTAGAGCATACTGATCTAGCTTGTGTAGGTGGGCTTCTAAATCTGTCTTATTTCTTGCCTTCTTTGCAGGTAGTTTGACTTTGTAGGAATGGAATTAAGTTCTCTTAGGATAGCACTTTCCTCCCCAGATCAGCAGGACATGTGTGGAAGGCTGCATGTGGGAATTCCTGTCACAGGGCTCTGCTCTAAAGAGGTTAGGTGAAACTTGTTGGCTAGTTCTCATGCTTTGCTCATATTTTTCCACTTTGCATTTATGCTTTCATGAATTTGCAGACAATTTCATTTATGGTTTTGTCAAAGTATAAGTTGAAGTGAAATTTTTGTTCTCTAGAAATGTTTCTTTTATGAATGTGTAGAGTTTAGACAATAAAACTAGTGATTGTTTCTAAGTAAAATACTAGGGAAATGATTTTAGGAATTAAACATCATCTTAGTGAAATCAGGGAGGGAATATGAAGTAAAAAGTGATAACTTAAAAAAATTGTCCTTTTACTGTATAATTATACTAGTGAACACATTGTGGTCTGCATTGTTACTAGGTAGAAAAGCAGGATCAGACAACACATTAGTAGATGAGTTGCCTACCCAGTAGTCTTCCTTTAGATAAAGAATTTACTACTTAATGCAAACTAATTAGACTAGAAGCAGAATGTGGAGTCTGTTTGCTAAATATATTGCTTTGAAGGACTTGCTTTAATAGTGTTTTTTCAATTGATAATTCAATAAATTTTGTTAATCTCAATCAGTATGTTTTTTGTTTAAATTTTAATTTCGTATGTAAACATTCCATGTGATAAATTTTTGTTGTGTATTTGGCACTAATTCACTTTCAAAAGCATGGGAGGGAGGGCTTTATTTGATTCTTTCCTGTTAAAATTAAGGGATAGTGTGTGGAATATACTGAATGTCACTTCAAAAATATTGGATTACAATTAAATGAAAAACGTGGTTTGTTGGTTTGTTTTTTAATCCTTCAAGTTTTCCCTCATTGTTTGTGCTCTTTCCTCCACTGTCAAGCTTAAAACATACAGTATCATTGTCATCTGTCCCCTGAATAATGGTTCTGAGGTGATATTATTAATGTGGCTTTTTAAAATCAAACTAATTATACTTGCCTAAAAGAGCCACATGTGTGCGATTCTAGCTGCCTGGTGCCTTTTGAGAGCCCTGGAGACAAGCTAGTGAATAGAGCTGAAAATTCATTCTGTATTTGATTAAATGGAACAGACTTGCTGCTCCTAACCCCAGCAGGGGCTGTGAGATCTCTTGATCCCCGAAGCGGCTCCAAGACCCTGGGAATTCCATTAGCAAGCACCTGAGGAATTTCTGCCCTGCAGTGCCTTTTTTGTATGTGTGTGTATGTGTGTGTGTGTGCGTGTGTGTGTGCGCGCCCGCGCGAGTGCACACGCGCTGAGGGAGTGGAGCAGGGTGGGGTTTGGGGGACATAGGGGCAGAGAGAAGGCTACATTGGAAGACACCATATGTTAGCAGATCTAAAATCATGGCATGACTTACCAACTTATCTTGTAACAGAAAAGCCCAACCCAAAGGCACATTCCTAGTCCAGGCTTTATTACAAGCAGTACTATGCTGTGTTTTAACTCTGCAGTGAACTCCCGTGTGAGTCCAGAAAGTCACTTCTCTGCTTTCCCTCTGAAGCACAAGTATATACATGTTGCAGACTTGGTGAGTTTTCTTTCAGTGATCTTTTGATAAATATGTAAAATTGTCTTACAGTTTGGCTTTCCATAGGAGCTGATGTATTTTAATTTTTTTTAACTGAGAGCAAAATTAGACTTTTATGTGAAGCAAATTGTTCTGCTGAGATGAAATGCTTGTTTGAATAGGCAGATTTTACTCTTTTGATAGGATTTTTACTGTGCTTTTGTTACATCATTATTATTAATGAATTTAAATTTCATTTAGGGGAATTCTCTCTTTTCTGTTGTCTTTTTAAGAATTCTGATTTCTAGCATTTTTGAGAGATTGATTAGCACACAATCTAGCATTTCTGAAATTTAGACAATCTAAATTTCAAATCTACTTGAAATTTATTATCAAGTAAACGAAAATACATCTGCCAAAAACATTCTGTAAAATCTTTGAAGTAGAATTTTTGAGAAACATTTGTGTATCTTCCTGTCCCTGTCCCTGCCCCAAATAATTTTTGGGTACAAACATTTTTTTTCAGAATACTAGCCCAGTTTTTTTTTCTTGTATGATTTCACGGAAGACCAGTTCTGAATTTTGGATGGTGTGGTTAATTGGTTTTCATCTTCGGAGAATGTAAATTCCAGTGCTCATAGTTCTCCCCGAGTGCAGAGTACAGTTGTGTGCTAGTTGGGTTTCTTGATGTGTTTTGTCCTTGACTAAAGTCACGTTTTGTGTAGAGCGCAGCTCTTCCCATCCTGTACCCAGGTAGTCCTCTGCCACACTCTCCTTACAGTGGTGTTTAGAATGAGGAAGCCTTTTTGAGAACTTGTTTAATTTTTTTCCACCATAATCCTGGGCATGCCTCCTACTAGTTAGCATCCTGGTTTATAGTCATTTACCTGCTTTGCTGCGTGATGTATTTTGATGCCCAGAGATAGTAAAAAACTACTTCAAAGCACATTTTGTTTCACCACATATCAGTTGGAATGTGAGAAGGGACTTCACTTTTTGAGAGCCAGTGATATGCCTTTTAATCTTAATTGAGAAAAAATAGACTATGTAATTAAACTTAGGTTACATTTTCGGCTTATGTTTTGTTGCTTGGCACACTGTGGTTGATTCCCCTCCCCCTCCCCCCGTGGTTGATTTTATTTTCATATTGCCCTAATGCAAACAGAGAATGGAGAAGTTGACGTAGAGCTTGCTTTTCAGCTATTCTTTTTATAGGCCAACTCACCTCTTGTTTTTATATGAGCTTGGGCAATGATCTTGACCTAAACCTTGGATTTTTCATCTGTAATATGGGGATTAAACACAGTAGTATCTCTTACTACCATTGTGGGGATTAGATGATACAATGAGAGTGAAGTGCTTGGCATATAGTAAAACCTCTATAAATGTCAGGTGCTGTTATTTTTATTAACTCCTCTTGTACATGTTAGTATGTTACTTTAATCCCAAAGTGATTTCTTTGAAGTACTCCATAATGAGGAATTCTTGGAAGTTAGTTATAGTGTGGGCATGTGTTACTGCTGTAGTTTTCAGTTGCTAGTCTTAAATTTATAATTAAAACTTAAGAGGCATTTAGAAATAATGTTTTACATTGTTTTCCAGTTGAGGTGTAACAATATAATATTTGGGTGTGTGTAGCTAATGTACACAGAATAGCTGGCTGTTACACATATAGATACTTAACTGTGGTAACCACCACTCAGATCAAGATATGAAATATTTCTTCTGCCATAGAGTACTAATTCATGGTTGTAGAGTCTCTTAGTTCATTTTATCGGTACATTGAGTACATGGTCATTGGGAGAAAAAAGAAAATAATAAACCTCATTTTTCTACATAAAAATGGGTTGAAGGTAATATTATTGCCTTTAGTCACAGTTAAATAAACCAAATCTTTTGGTAATTGTATTCGTTTTGAGGTATGTTTTTAGGAGAGAAGGAAGGACCTTAAAACAGGGAAAAAGAACCATCGAAGGTAGTTTATATCCTTCATGCTTAAGGTTAAATGCCATAGTCAGTATTTAGAATTGTGCAGAAATAACCATCAGCCCAGCATTAGTGTAATATTCATGGTGAGTTCAAAGTGAAACAGTATGATTTTTTTTTTTTTTTAATAAAGTCCACCAAAAAGGGAATGAAATATAGCTAGGCAGTTACACTGCAGGAAGATTTTTGAAGAATGACCAAACACACCAGGAAGAAGTGTTTTGGCTGCTGACCTTACCAGCAATTTCAGCTAGGCTACGCCTGCACATTCCGAGTCTCATCTGTATTGTTGGGGTTCCCTGATACGCTGCATAGCACTTAACTTCAAAAACAGTGAGACAAGATGATTCAGCAGATGAACTGGAAGGTTTTTTTGTTTTACTTTGTTTTATATTTTGGAGGGGACACTGGCTAATGTTAACAGCTTGTATCTCCTGTTTTAGGAAGCATTGAAGATTTTCTGGTCGTGCTCTTTGAACACGCTGGCTGCCTTTCTCTCAGGAGGTATTGTGTTTTTCAGCATTTATAATTTTGTTAAATTTTACTATTCATAGCCCTTTGACACAAGGTCATTCTTCACATATAATAGGACTAGGTTCTCCTGGACTCCAGAGGGGCAGATTGTCCCCTTTGCTTCTTGAATCAGACCACCAGTGGCTGGGCTTTCTTTGGGGTGGGGAGAGTTGAAATAGTGATGCGTGATTCATCTTTGGCTCTAGAGGGGCGCTCAGATGCAGATTATGTCTCAGAAGAAAGAACTATCTGACAAATAGAGCTGCCTTGTGGGAGAAAATGCTGTTTTGAAGGGACGTGAGCTTCTTATTGCTGGATGAGTTTCAGTGGCATTTGCAAAGGATGGCATGGAAGGAATCTCTTCCCTGGGTGAGAGATTGGACCAAAAGACCTCCAAGGGCCTGTGTAGTAAGTACCAGGATTCCATGAAATATGCTTTATAGTGTGTCTGGTCTACATACCCACTGTATAAATGATTTTGGACGGAAAAATATGTTGAAGTTCCAAACAGCCATTGGATAAATGCATTTTTTCCAGACCAACCCCAGTTTAAAGTTGGGGACCATCTTCACGTGGCACTTTTTCACTTCAAATGTAATCCTAAGTTTATCACTAACAAGTAAATGTGAAATATGCTTTCTTGATTACTTAAAATAGGGACTTTTCCCATCTTCTAAGTATATCAGTATCAAGAACGATAAAACCTCACAGGTGTAGTACATGACACCTTTTCATATAGGTACACATCTGAGAACTTACTTGAATCTGTCTTTGCCCAGTTATTCATTCACTTCTACAACAAATTAGTTGTAGAAGCATTAATAAATGCTTTTTTTGTCTTTCTCACCCAGGTTTTTCTTGTCTTTCTCACCCAGGTTTTTCTACCCTTGAATTTCAAGAGAGTGAAATAACTCACGTAGGCAGAGTAAGGGTAATATTAGTGACTTACCCAAGCAGCAAAACCATATTTAGGATATTTTCTGGTACCCATAGATATTTAACTGTATATACAACTTGTAGTAGTACTTTATATTAAGACTTACATTTTTTTATTTAAATTATTTTAAATAAAAAATTTTTAAATTTATTTTTATGATTGTGAGGGGACTGTAGTGTCTTGAATTGCCAAGATAGTATTCTCTCTATTTTACAAAGCAGAGAAGTACATTGAGTTTTTACTGTTTTATATTTATATATGCACATGAGTACCATCTCTGTCCTCCCTATAACTTATAAGCAGATTTCCTTTATCTTTTCTCTGTTACCATTTCTTACCCTCCATACTCCTTTTCAAACCTTGGAAGATGGACAAAAAAGAGATTCAGAAGATGAGAAGGAAAAATGCCTTTAATAAGTCCAGCTTAAACTGCCACTAAGTCATCCCCCTGCCTCCAGTGTTGGTTTCCCCCTTTTAAATCATCCATTTTTGTGTATTTTGCCAGTGTAATGATCTTCCTAAAACGTAAATCCAATTACATGACTGCTCTCCTTAAAATCCTTCAAAGTTCTTGAGTCTCTGACTCCTGAAAGCCCAGGTCTTTATTTTTTAAATTTATTTTTATTTATTTTTTTGAGACATAGGTTTACTTGCTTGCCCAGGTAGAGTACCCTGGCGTCATAGCTCATAGCAACCTCAAACTCTTGGGCTCAAGTGATCCTATTGCATCAGCCTCCCAAGTAGCTGGGACTATAAGTGCCCGCCATAATGCCTGGCTATTTTTAGAGATATGGTCTCACTCTTGCTCAGGCTGGTCTCAGATTCCTGAGCTCAAGCAGTCCACCTGCCTTGGCCTCCCAGAGTGCTAGGATGACAGGCACGAGTCAGCATGCCAGGCCCTAAAGCTCAGGTCTTTAATAGGATGTATAGGGTGTTTACTATGGTGTCATAATTGCATACATGTCTATCTTATTCTTTAAGGACAATGTGATTTTCCCCTATATATATGTGGTCAGCCCATCCACCCCTTTCTTTGCACTCTGCCCAGTAAGTCCTAACCACTCAGATGTCCTGAATGGCATTGATGTGCATTTGAATTTCTTGGTGGGAGGTTGTTAAAGTGCATATTCTGATTCAGTAAGTCTCTGTAGAGCCTAAGATTCTCCCTTCTGACAAGTTTCCAAATGATATGATGCCCTGGGTGAAGAAGCTTAAGTAGGAAGGTGCTTATATAATAATAATCATCATCACAATAAACTATCTTGTTAGAACCATGAATGCTTTCAACACACAATTTTGCTCTTAAAAATCCAGCAAAATCAGTGACTCTCTCTGTCTAGTTTAGGGGGCAATACCACAGATTCAAATTTGGTGAAAGAAAGTTTTAGATGAAGAAACAAATAGTGAAATTTGGAGATGCTAAGACGTCCATTCTGGTATTATCACAAGAGTATTTGCCAAATATTTTGAATATTTTAACAGTTTTATATATTTAAAATGTATACATTTATTCTGTGCTATGCCATTCAGTGCTTAGAGAGCTGAAGTCACATTTGTCTGTGTTTTGAGTTCAGGGGTTCTTCTGGGTATCTAGGGACTAGAAAGTTCATTCTGGCTTCCCTTTCTTGCCAGGGAAATTTCTAGCTTTTTATGGCATCAGAATAAAAGTAATTAGTATTCTTTATTTTACAAATATTTTTTTTTTTTTACAAATATTTCTTTATTTTTACAAATATTTAATTTGATATATGTTCAGTAAATAATTGTATATGCTGCCTGGTTGGAGATAAAATTGGCAAGAGGGATAAAATACTACTTTTATCAGGCCCTGAAATTACTGTAGTGACATCAGAATTTGTCAGTCTCTTTTATTCCAATAAAAAGAAAAACATCACAAGCTTGGGAATAAGACATTTTTCTTGCCCACCCATTTAATTTGGCTTCCTTTCATGGTTTGGCCTCAGGGTGTGTAAACAAGAAAATAACATTAAATAACAGATAATAAGAATTGGGGAATGAACATACTGGAATGGACATACTGTTTACCACTCGCCTCTATTTTAGTAATTCAAATGTTTTCTCTTACTTTGGTAATGATGAGAGTGTTAGAAGATAAGAGGAAGCCTTATTTATGAAGTAGGGTTAAACCTAATAATTTGGCTTGATGTTCCAAAGCTCACAGTATATTGAAAACATTTGATGATTGGCTTATAAGATGGTCATGGAGAATGGATGTCTGAAGGTATTTATGTGATAGTACAGTTTTACAGGAGAGGTGCTCTGTATAAAAACCTCAGCGAAATAATATCAGATTACCAGTAAAAGCAGTTTGATTTGATGTAGCATTTTCTCCTTCCCATCTCATGCTGGATGCTTGTGTTGTAAAATCAGATTTTTAGATGATACCATGATTTAATGACAACACACATACTGGGATTTGAGTTTGGTGTCCATGTCACATGATCAGTAAATCTTGGGACTGCTAAATTTTAAGGAGATTTTTTATAGTTCTTAATAGATTATTAAACTCCTGAGTAGAACTACTTTGGAATTTTATTACTGTGGTGTACCTATGATTTATCTTGTTGGTGCATTTTACTTGATCACCTTTCAAAATGAGTTATTTTATTGTTTCTTTCATTAAATCTTGTATAGTCATCCATAATGAAATGGCAAATTTTCTTCTATAGGAATTAGAATTATAGAGAGGTTCTGCTGAGGTGCTTCTGGTTAATAAAAGTATATTTTAAATCTAATTCAACATTCAGTTGTCCTTTGGTACCCATGGGGGTTTGGGTCTAGGGCACCCCTTGCACCGCCCTCACCACTGGGCAAATAGCAAAATCCCTGGATGCTTAAGTCCCCTGTATGCAGTGTGACATTGTTAGTGTATAGCCTGCGCACGTCCTCCTGTACACTTTAACTCACCTCTAGTGTTAGTGTACAGCCTGCGCACGTCCTCCTGTACACTTTA